>JAVGWX010000004.1:83736440-84026440 GCA_036924085.1 Ariolimax columbianus | reverse complement strand
TAAGCTCCTTTATTGATTCCAAAGCAAAGATATGCTGCTCTGCCTGTTCGGATTATCAATTAGGCTTAGTGGCCTGAAGTCTGGAAGCCCGGAGCTTTTCAGGGCCTGGAGCTTTTTGGGGCCCATAGCTTTTTTGGTCCCGTTCAAAATGTAACTCAAATATTGTTATATTATTTTTGAATTAGGTACAAAAATTTTTTTTTCATTTCGCGTGCAATCGCATTCACAAAGTTCTGACAGGATTGTTTCAAAAACAATAAAGAACGTTACCACACCAAACATTTGTCTAACTTTTGTATCTTCTATAACAGGGGGGTTTCGACAAGGAGGGGAATTTTAGGGTGGGAAAATTGGGACCACTATTCATCACTGTCTCATCAAATTCTCATTGCTCGGTTCTGAAAAGGACTCACCAGAGTAAATATCCACTTAAACTACATCAGTCCCAAGCAACTTCACTTGTGCAGACATTGCTCTCACCCTGATGAAACAGACACCTACTCATTGAGTGTAAGGCGCTTGTGGATATAAGGAAAAGATTCTTACAAGCACTGCCAACAATTGCCAACACACTGAACGGAGTACTGAAACAATTGATGAAGTCCTGTATCTATATAAGAATAACATCTGGTTGCCAAGAGCAAGCTTGCTCAGTAGCTATGGGATAACAAAAACAGCAATTCACCAGTGTGTGATGATCACCTTAGAAGTTAGACTATCTTGGGAAGGCGGAGGGGGGTGGTAATGCTATTGTGAACAAAGGTGAAAGGGGAGTGGGGTGGGATGGGATGCTATTCTGAACAAAGGTGAAAGAGGGGGGGGGGGTGCTATTCTGAACAAAGGTGAAAAAAGGGGGGGTTGCTATTCTGAACAAAGGTGAAAAAAAGGGGGGGGGGTTGCTATTCTGAACAAAGGTGAAAAAAGGGGGGGTTCTATTCTGAACAAAGGTGAAAGGGGGAGGGGGGATGCTTTTCTGAACAAAAGGTGAAGGGGAGGGGGGAATGCTATTCTGAACAAAGGTGAAATGGGCGATGCCATTCTGAACAAAGGTGAAGGGGTGGGGGAGGGGATGCTATTCTGAAGAAAGGTGAAAAGGGGAGGGGGTGGACTGCGATGGGATGCTATTCTGAACAAAGGTGAAAGAGGGGGTGGGGATGCTATTCTGAACACAGTGTTAAGGCTCTCATTAACCAGCACACAAATGAACTCGCGTTCTGGAAGACTCGCTTGAACGACTGTCCTAGTGCTTTAAAAAAAAGCATAGTTCATTGGATACTGGTCAACTGCAACATTCCAGGCAACGCGAGTCGGACAGACTCACCAGAGAGGAAGGAATACTGCAACAGGATGATACAAAAATCACATACAATGAGACTAAAGCAATCATCAGGGCAACGTACAGTGCAACATTTAAAAAAAAAGACCACAATGGTCACATAGAAAATGATGCCTATCACCAACTCTTCAGGCGAGACCAGGTGATCATTCTCTGGCTACGCACAGGACACAACAGACTGAGATGTCAACTGTACAACAAGTGCAAAATTGGCACTACGGACCTTTGTGCCTTCAGCACACCCCCTCCCCCCACCCCCATGAAGGCAGAACATATTTTGCAGTCCTGCCCAGTGACAAAAGAAGTAGCATTTGGCAACAGCCAGTGTCCTTCCACGAGAAGCTATACGGAAGTGCACGAAGCCTTGAGTCGACTGCTGCCTTCGTTATAGTCATTTAAGTCGAGGTCTGAAGACGAACGAGGAAGATAAAGAAGACAATGCAACTATATCATTTTACATAAAGTTCCAAGATGTGTTTGATGTTCTTGTTCGTTAAGTCTCATGTACATTAAAAAAAATTATATTATTATTATTTCAATTTATTTAAACAGCTATAACAACAATTTTTTAACATTTAAAAAAAAACATTGGATAGCTTGAATGTATGGGGGTTGATCGACGACTGAACTAATAACTCCTTATCGTGACTCTTTTATACTGGTTTAGAAGACTCTGCAGAGTATCTATACAACCAGTTTCGTGGAGGGTTATTAACCAATGTGCGAGTTCAAATTAACAGACTCAAGCTCTAGGGCAAAGTAGACCGGCAGCCTGTTAAACTTAACCATAGCCGGGGTTATGTCATGTCACACAGTCACCTCTTACGATATGCTCTCAGTGGGGAAGTGTATATTCTTGTCATTTGTTAAACACAAAGACACGACAGACAACTCTGATAAATGACACACGTGATAAGAAGAAGGAGAGGGTCACAATGGCCAACACCAACCGGCAGAGCACTTGATGATAAGGAAAAAATAACATACTGCTAGCATTAAACAATAATGAAGTCATAGAATTAGATAAGCGTGTATTTAAGCAAATTTTAATACAAATTTTAGATAATCGAAAAATAACAATAACTAATACAAAAAACAGTTTATTGCCAATTATTTAACAAACAAGGAATAAAAAGTGTTTTAATTGTGTTTATCATGAAATAATGATTACTCTTTGTGTTAGTAAAAGAGCTAATCCGTAATCACAACATTAGATACATGTATTAATAAAGCTATGTATGCCATTAGCTCATTGCCTAAGGGCATGGTTCAGTATAATTGTTGCCAATCGTAAACGAAGACACTAATAGCACAAGACGTGTGCTGCGAGATGTGGTCTCATATTGTAAACTGAAATCCTGGCACGGCAGCCTCTGGTGCAGATATCGGTTGTGGTGTCGTTGTGCATTATATTGTTGTTTTTGTCGGACGACTCGTTTTCTATTTGTCTTGCAATTATGTTCCGAGCTGCTATTTGAGCACCTTGAGTGATGCTAGCTAGCATGTCATGGGGTAAGTTGTATACAAGCATCTACTATGAGGGAACATAAATGTTGAAGCTTTTCAAAGAAATTTTTTATGAGTTTCTTTAGCGTGTATTCTGAGCTCACTAAATATCAGCTGCTATCCTACATGCTTTTGAAGACCTCTTAGCAACGGTCAACAGACGGAAATCTGCTTCGTAAGGCTGGTTTGTTTTTTCTCCATCTAATGCTCCTCCACGTACGGAAAGCAATGGCAACCTGCCGTACTGCACACTTGCCAAGAAACTTATAACAGCCAAATAGGTGGCGGTTGTAAGAAGCGACGTTCTGTAAAACGACATGCGACTTACAAAGCCACGTCTCGAGATCAAACGGTCTTGCAAATGCGATCCTCCACGGAAAGGTGCAAGGCGGACGACGAAGAGGTCGTCCCAAAAAAGGGATGGGAGACAGCATACAAGACAAGACCAATGTCCGACCAGAGGAGACACAGGCAGCGGTCGCTGGCATAAAGAGGTGTGGCGTGGGACTGTGAGGTTGTCTCCATGTGTGTTCCAAAGACCTCACTGGTTACGAGATGATTTGACTTAACTTGACTTGACTTGACTTGGCTTGATTTGACTTGACTTGGCTTGATTTGATTTGACTTCAGCGCCTTTAAAAGACCATATTGCCGTTGTAAATCTATCTCGTATTTCCTCATTTGTAACTCGATCTTTGTACATGACGTTTAAAAGTCTTCAGAAATATTTCATCTCCCACGCCTGTATCATTCGCTGAACGTCAGCTGTAACTGTTCATGTCTCACAAGCATAGAGGAATATTGACAGGACCAGTGTACGCATTAATCTGATTTTCGTGAATAGTGCTAACCGTTTATCTTGCCAGATTTTGTTAAGCCGTGAAGCGTCGCTATTGTCTGTGCTATTCTGACCAACACCTCACATTTTGATCCTTCATCACTGACAATCGACCCCAGATATATAAAACGGTCAACCACTTCGAAGTTCCTGACCATTAGCTTTTAATGTACAACATCAGAGAGAATTGCTGCAATCGCCATTCTAATGAGCGTCAGTCAGTTTCATGATGGCTCAAAATGAGCGTCAGTCAGTTTCATGATGGCTGAAAATGAGCGTCAGTCAGTTTCATGATGGCTCAAAATGAGTGTCAGTCAGTTTCATGATGGCTGAAAATGAGCGTCAGTCAGTTTCATGATGGCTGAAAATGAGTGTCAGTCAGTTTCATGATGGCTGAAAATGAGTGTCAGTCAGTTTCATGATGGCTGAAAATGAGCGTCAGTCAGTTTCATGATGGCTCAAAATGAGTGTCAGTCAGTTTCATGATGGCTGAAAATGAGTGTCAGTCAGTTTCATGATGGCTGAAAATGAGCGTCAGTCAGTTTTATGATGGCTGAAAATGAGTGTCAGTCAGTTTCATGATGGCTGAAAATGAGTGTCAATCAGTTTCATGATGGCTGAAAATGAGTGTCAGTCAGTTTCATGATGGCTCAAAATTAGCGTCAGTCAGTTTCATGATGGCTCAAAATGAGCGTCAGTCAGTTTCATGATGGCTGAAAATGAGTGTCAGTCAGTTTCATGATGGCTGAAAATGAGTGTCAGTCAGTTTCATGATGGCTCAAAATGAGCGTCAGTCAGTTTCATGATGGCTGAAAATGAGTGTCAGTCAGTTTCATGATGGCTGAAAATGAGTGTCAGTCAGTTTCATGATGGCTGAAAATGAGTGTCAGTCAGTTTCATGATGGCTGAAAATGAGTGTCAGTCAGTTTCATGATGGCTGAAAATGAGTGTCAGTCAGTTTCATGATGGCTGAAAATGAGTGTCAGTCAGTTTCATGATGGCTGAAAATGAGTGTCAGTCAGTTTCATGATGGCTGAAAATGAGTGTCAGTCAGTTTCATGATGGCTGAAAATGAGTGTCAGTCAGTTTCATGATGGCTCAAAATAAGTGTCAGTCAGTTTCATGATGGCTCAAAATGAGTGTCAGTTTCATGATGGCTCAAAATGAGTGTCAGTCAGTTTCATGATGGCTCAAAATGAGTGTCAGTCAGTTTCATGATGGCTCAAAATGAGCGTGACTCAACTAACACAAAACATGAAGTGCGTCTACCAATGCGCTGTTAGCAATAGCAGAAACGAATAATCCACATTCGAGCACAGTCTAACCATGGCTTTCTCTAAATATCTCAAGAGGACCATGGTCTGACACAATCGTGCTATCAGATTACATGAAAAATTGAACATCTTTGCGAGGGATCATCGAGATGATGTAGGTTCGCAACTTGATCAAGGCACAAATAAACATAGAAACAGCTGGAAACGGTAAATCTTTTGACGCCATTCTAGTACTACTATTACTACTACTACAACTGTTACTACTATTACTACTACAACTATTACTACTATTACTACTACTACCGCTGCTGTTGCTACTACTACTACAACGACTATTAGCACTACTACTACCATTGCTACTACTACTACTACTACAACTACTACTACTACTACTACTGCTACTACTGCTACTACTACTGCTACTGCTACTCCTACTACTACTACCACAACTACAACTACTATTACTACGAACACTGCTACTACCAGTAATATTAGTACCAACACCACAACTAGTACTCTAATTACTACTACGAATATTACTACTACTGCTGCCGCTACATCTACTACTACACTGCTACTACTGCTGCTTATACTACTAGTTTACCCTCACTACAACTACTATTACTACTAATAATGATGTTACCTAGTAATATTAGCTCCACCACCACCACTACTACTACTACTACTACTACTACTACTACTACTACTGCTACGATTTTAACTAGTCCAGTTACATTGACTATTACTATAACCACTACTTCAACTCATTCTATGATTACTACAGCCAGTAACTAACTACCGATACCACTATAACTACCAGCACTATTACTACAACGTGTACCCTACTACCCCTACAACTACCAGCACTATTACTTCAACATATACTCTACTACCCCTACAACTACCAGCACGTTTAGTACAAACAGTACCCCACTACGACTACCATTACAACATACCCTGCCACTACTTCAGTCACAACCACCATCATCAGTTTCACATCGACCATCATCAATGTCATCGAATGTATCATTTTACCAGAGAGAGACGTACTCAACTAGATGCTGGTTTCCTGTCGCGACACAGCGCTCTGCAGACTTACCTCAACTCTTACGATGGTGAGTACACGCTTTGGAGTAAGTGAAAGGGGGGAGGTAGAGCTCAAATCTTTGTTTAGTAGAGCGGGAAGAGGTGCAACATATTTTGACAGCAGATCCATTCCTGTTATTTGGCTGGTAAACATGGACATGTAACTAAGATACAACACATAAACTGGCTTAGAATTAGTTCTACTCGACCTGTACTTCTACTATGGTGGATGCTCTTGTGCATGGTCCAGCTCTGGTATGAGCTGGATGGAGCCGTGGGGAAGATTTCCTGCTTAGCAAGCTAGGCTCGAGCAGCTTATTACTCCGTTGCGTGGAGATAGGTCCTGCGGAGGATGGTTAACCGATGTGAGTCTTAATAGACTGAAACACTAGAGCAAAGTACAACCGCATCTTGTTAGATGCATCTATGCTGTTCTTAACAAACCACTTAACCATGGCCGGTGTTATGCCATGTCACACAGTTAGTCGCCTCTTACGACATGCTTTTTGTGGGACAGTGGTGCGATTTTTGTCCTCGTCAAACACAAGACCCCGGCGGACTACTTGGATCACATCCAGACTGTAGATCAACTATATGGCTGGGAAACATGGACATGTAACTAAGAGTATCCCATCCAGACTGTAGACCTACTATTTGGCTGGGAAACATGGACATGTAACTAAGAGTATCCCATCCAGACTGTAGACCTACTATTTGGCTGGGAAACATGAGTCTGGCAGCTCTTCATTAACGGAGTTCAACTAGTAGTGGGATTGTAGTGGCTCTTTTTATATTTCAAGGGATCGTACAAGCTGTAGTACAAGGCACGACTTCAGTAGTCGATCACCACTACGGGGATCCCAGTGTTGATCCATACATCGCTGACTAGGCTGCTGTATCACAGCCAGGTTCCTCGTGCACAGTGTGTAGGAGAGATGTAGTTTTTATAAGTGTGTTACTCTTCATCCTGAAGTGTGAAGAGGTTTTGGTCAGTTTGCTTCACCTGACCCTGACGAGCGAAAATGTGGGTCTTATTCAACTGACCCTAACGTGAATTGGGGGTCTTAGTCAACATTGTTCAACTGACCCTGACGTGAGTTGGGGGTCTTAGTCAACATTGTTCAACTGACCCTGACGTGAGTTGGGGGTCTTAGTCAATATGGTATGTCCTGTTCGGAACTGAAAGATGAGACTTTGATGTAGTTTATTTATCTTATTACTCTTTGTAAAGTAAAGTAAAGTATCCCATAGCATTACTGCCGTAGGGGTGTGAGGTGTTAGCGATCTCACATTTCAAAGGCTCGGCTATATGAGGGCGGTAGCCATCTCCTCTTCTTGGGTCGACCCGGGAGCCATTGCGGTCTGAAAAAAAAACATTACCGCCTCAACTGGGGAATGAACCCAGGACCACTCTTTGGAGACTTTGACATTTCATTAAATACGCTGCGACCTGTTGTTACTGTCGCCCATCTGTTCATCCAGATTTCCCGGGTATTATTCTTAACAATTCGTTTTACTATGTGATGACTGCATGTCAGCGGGTCTTTATCGTCGTCGTAGAGGAAATTCTGAATTACTCATAAAAGCTTTCAAAAATGTTTATGACCTTTATTCTAACAAAATTTAAGAAGTTGGGACTGGTCTTGAACGCCGCCTATGCATTTCAAATTACTCATAAGAAGTATAATCCAGGGCTTCAAACTCAAGGTTATGATGGATCAAAAAGTAGGCAATAACATAACGGATTGAGTCCACTTTGAAATGGAAAAGGGAGCGATGTGGCTAATGGTTAAGTGGCACAGCCCACAACTGAAGGTGCTGGATTCGATCCCCATCGCAGCACCGGCCGTTACTCCGGGGAAGCAAACCCTTAGAAAATGCAGGAGAAGCAGACCCTTACATAAAATGAATGCTGAAGTCGGATGCACTGGGCTGACAGGCGCAAAATAAACATCACAGTGCAACGCACACCGCCTTGGGGAAAAGATTAATAAGGCGAACGCAAACAACAACAACAAAATGGAAAAGTGGTGTGATCGCAAACGCCAGTAGGAAAGTAGAAGTAATAATCTACGAAGTGGCAAAAGACGCAGAACACAACCACTCCAACCAGAAAGAAGAAATGATATTAAGCGTGGACATCGCGAGTGTCAGTCAAAGTAAACACAAGAGTTGCTCCAGTCATTGAACGGTCAGCTCCGAGAGTTACTGAGATATGGTAGAATGTGTCGGACACTTGAGTGCTAGACAATTGGAACATCCTCTTGGTTCTCTTCTGGAGTGGGCTAGTTGAGACTGGACAGAGTGTGGGTATAGAAGAGAGGAGAAGGGGCGACAAATAAGCCAGTAACTGGCCAAGTATCCTCCAGTACAAACTGTTTGTCCTCACAAAGCGAGTTTCCAGTACTTGTTTCATAATCCTGTTTTCAATTCAATCGTTTGCCTCCCCATTCCCTTTCAATCAAATATTCCTTTCCTGGCTATAATCTCCTCAGTTTATTTTTCGTCGTTTTTGTCAATACTATCTTTCTTGATTTTAGTTGGCAGGATTTCTTTCATTTTTTTCCTAGTATTTTTCTTTGCTATTTCTTCATTTCAATTTCCTGTATATCTCCCTCTTCCCGTTTGGTTTCCCCTTCCTCCTCATCTACGTCCTTCCCTTCCTGTATATCATTGTTTTGCTCTACATTTACCTCTTCCACTTTGTATTCCCCTTTCCGTATATAATTCCTTTCCTCTATATCTTCCTCTTCCACTTAAATTCCCCTTTCCGTATATCTTTCCTCTTCCTCTTTATCTTCCTTTTCCACTATATTTTCTCCTTCCTCTATATCTTCCTCTGTCACTACGTCCTCACCTTCGAGTATATTTTTCCTCTTCCCCTATCAATTCCTCTCATCTGCGATACATCTTTCTGTTCCGTTTCTGCTAAAGAAGACATGAAGTCAGATAAATGGACCAAGGGCCACATGAAGTCAAGTTAATGAGCCGAATCCAACGTGAAAAAGTTAATGGACCAAACACTACGTGAAGTCAAGTTAATTGACCAAATGCCAGGTGAAGTCAAGTTAATAGAGCAAATGTCACGTGAAGTTAAGCTGAAGAGCCAAATGCTTCGTGGTCAAATTAATAGACCAAAACCCACATGGAGTGAAGCTAATGGACCAAATCCCACATTAAATAAAGTTCATGAACCAAAAGCCACGTGTAGTCAAGTTAATGGACCAAATCCCACATTAATAGTTAATGTGCCAAAACTCACGTGACGTCAAGTTAATGGGTCAAATTCGACATTAAATAAAGTTGATGTACCACAACTCACGTATAGTCAGGTTTATGGATCGAAAACCAGGTGAAGTCAAGTTAATGAAAAAATCCCACATGAAGTCAAGTTAATGAAAAAAATCCCACATGAAGTCAGGTTAATGAACAAAATCCCACATGAAGTCAAGTTAATGAACAAAATCCCACATGAAGTCAAGTTAATGAACAAAATCCCACATGAAGTCAGGTTAATGAACAAAATCCCACATGAAGTCAGGTTAATGAACAAAATCCCACATGAAGTCAGGTTAATGAACAAAATCCCACATGAAGTCAAGTTAATGAACAAAATCCCACATGAAGTCAGGTTAATGAACAAAATCCCACATGAAGTCAGGTTAATGAACAAAATCCCACATGAAGTCAGGTTAATGAACAAAATCCCACATGAAGTCAGGTTAATGAACAAAATCCCACATGAAGTCAGGTTAATGAACAAAATCCCACATGAAGTCAGGTTAATGAACAAAATCCCACATGAAGTCAGGTTAATGAACAAAATCCCACATGAAGTCAGGTTAATGAACAAAATCCCACATGAAGTCAGGTTAATGGACCAAGATTTACAGACCAGCTCTTCCACTTTAGCTTCCCATTCATTCCGTTTTTTCTCTCGTATTTTCCCTTTGTTTCTCTGCTGTGACAATTGGGGTTATATCTGGCTAGTTGGATATCATTCTCCAACCAATAACACCATATATCCCACATTATGATGTCACTCACGCCGCTGTCCTCATACTAAGGTTCCGCGGGCTACATGTAACCATGGACCTTACCCCAGTTCTAGGGAAGACAACCTTCTCCTTACAGCAAAGAATGATTGCCCGATATGTTTAGACCACGTTGCAATCTGTCATGCATCCAGGACCCAATCTACGTCTTCCGCCGCTCTGTGCAAAAACTGATTTTTGCCGCCCTTTATATTTAATTAGAAATAATTATTTCAAAATATAAATCAACTATGCGACAGCAACGAAACAAACAAAAAAAAGTAATAGTAAAATTAATGCGCATGTTATTTTCGATTTAGTTCGATGTTAAGTTAAGAAAATGACGATTGAAATAATAATTTTTTTTTTATGATTAACTTCACACTCATTATAAACGCTTTGCCATTGAAGAACTATTTTTGTACGTACTCAGATTTTTTATTGGTTTTCATTAGTTTTAATGAGATCAAGGTATTGAGCAGCGCATGAGCTGCAGCGGTCAGCGACCCATAGCTAACTACTAGCGTCAGGATCAGCGAACCAAAACTGCAATGACCCTTCTGCACCTCCACGCGGTGATCCCGGATAACAAGTTGTAACAGAGCAGACTGGCTAAGGAGGAGGAATCGAAAAGTGAAGCCTAAAACGGCTTCAAAAATTCCTGCTGAAGTCGGATATGTCGGACCGAAATGTGCAAATACCGCAGTCAAGCTGTAAACTAGTGGCACAACGCTTTTCATTCTCTGGACAACATCCTGTTAATTGCCATTTAAAAGCCATTAAAAGCCAGTAAAAAGCCATTTTCATGGGCTTGGATGGGTGGGCTTGGATGGGCTTGAATGGGCTTGGTAGCGACAGATTGAGAACGAACGAAGAAGAACATTGGTTTTAATTTTCCATCTCTACCAATTTTGCCACCCTCCTCGCCGCCCCTGCCCCTCCACCACCCCCTAAATTTGCTGATCAGGGAAATTGCTCTGCTTGTGCCTCCCGTAGATCGGACCCTTCATGTACTAACACTGAGTACTCACACGGAATCTGCTCAGATTTCATTATTTCAAAGAATCAATGTTTTCCTACCACGCAGTCTGAAACAAGTGACCATTCTTGACTGTTTGCTATTGTTTTCCCAGAAAGGGTTTGTTTAGTCTGCGAATAGAGTTCCTTTTGTTGCTTTTGTTTGTGGATCCCTTATTGTGATCTTGACAAGAAATTGCTGCCACAAATCCTGAGTATCACTTGATCCCATCTGATCCCTCCCACTGCGCATTAGCTGGCGGTGATGTCACGATACCACTGACAAGTATTGCTAATCGATTCTACTCTGCGGCTGTTCACCGTATCAAGATCTGTTTACACATTCTACGCGATAAAATGTTCCAATTTTCAAGCAGAGACAAAGGACCGCGTCCGATACTGTACACACCCATCACAACACAAATTATATGTTCACACAATGTCTCCCAACATGTCCCAGGTAGATGACCACTATTACTCCCACCTCTAACCCATTTCAAGTCAACGACAATCCACTTCTTCGTCCCTATCCCCCTATTCTTCTTCGACCTGGTTACAAACTTACCTACACAAATCTAAATGTGCAAATCTAAACTTGGTTTGCGTGCCTCTGATACGGCTGATTAAATCTGTAAAACATATTCTTCTTCGACCTGGTTACAAACTTACCTACACAAATCTAAATGTGCAAATCTAAACTTGGTTTGCGTGCCTCTGATACGGCTGATTAAATCTGTAAAACATATTCTTCTTCGACCTGGTTACAAACTTACCTACACAAATCTAAATGTGCAAATCTAAACTTGGTTTGCGTGCCTTTGATACGGCTGATTAAATCTGTAAAACATATTCTTCTTCGCCTTAGTTGTTTCTTAAACTTTCGCTCCGAGCGCATGAGCTGCAGCGGTTAGCGACCCATAGCTGACTGCTATCGTTATGGCCAGCGAACCAGACCTGCCAAGACCCTTCTACACCTCCACGCGGTGATCCTGGATAATAGGCTGCAGCAGGACAGACTGGCTAAGGAGAAGGGATCGAAGAGGGAATGCTAACCCGGTACTTAAAAAATTCTTGCAGAAGTCGGATGTGTTTGACCGAAAGGTGCAAATATCGCAGTCAAGCTGTAAACTACGACACAACGCATTCCGTTCTCTGAACTACATTCTGCTACTTAAGCCATTTCCGGGTTTGGTAGTGGGAGAACGAACAAAGCCAAGCCAAGCCAAGCCAAAATTTCGCTTCTTAGCCCTGACAATAGCTTTGCAAGTTTCATGATGTCCGCAGAACGGAATACGTTGTGTCGTAGTTTACAGCTTGACTGCGATATGTGCACCTTTCGGTCCGACACATCCGACTTCAGTATCTCACTTTTGTGCACCGTGTTTAGCCTTTCCTCTTCGATCTCTTCTCCTTGGCCAGTCTGTCCTGTTGCGTCCTGTCATCCAGGATCACTACGTGGAGGTGCAGAACGTTCTTGGCAGCTCTGGAATACTGGCCGTGACTCTAGAGGCCAGCTTTGGCTCGCTGACCGCTACAGCTTCATCACTTCTCAGTCTCTTGATCCCTAAAAAATATAATTTGAAAATAATCATATCAGAGGCGGTATTAGCTTACACCACGTCTATTGAATAAATCATACACATCAATTTATTGCTCTTCTTCTTCTTCCTCCGTCCTCCTTTTCTTCTTGTTATGGCGTTGTGGCGTAGTGTCATAGTTTACAGCGGCACACCCGGTTCAGCGTGGCATTTTTTTTTACGGGGTGTCTTCTTTCTTCGGTTCCTTTTCCCATAGCCGAACTGCATGGTTGTAGTCTGTTTCGAGGACCGCCAGTTGAAGGCGGAATAGCGTCTTGGCCAGCTGTGCTGTGCTCAACCTGATGCAAACAGTCAGCCATGAGTCGCTGGCTGATGTCAGCTCATTTCCTGCTCTATCTATGGCCCCGCTTACATTAAACAAAAACAACCTTAATCAGGCCCAAGTGTGTTAACATGTGGGAAGCATCTTCACTGAAGATGGAAGGCTTATGACAACACACAGATATCGATGCGAAGTCCCTGACGTCTACTAAATGGAGGTCGGATACTCTGGGGTCTGAGACAAGAACGCGAGAGGTTGGTCCAGTCCTGGTCTTTGTGAATATTTCCTAGCCACGGCAAAATGTGAGGGGGCTTCAAATGAAAACCTTAAATGTGGGATAGAAATGATAAAAATCATGCGTTTGTGTTGTAGCTTTTTAATATAATTGCTAAGGATGCCATTGGGTAGAAGAGGTTTCACCCTGGGGGCAAATCTTCTCCCCTCTTACCTCACTCTGTTTCATTTGACTTTGTCCTACAGTCACACTCTTGCACAACTTTCACACGCGCCCTCGTGGTGAGGCTCTTCCATTGCACTTTGGTTGGGCTAGCTTCTGAGGGCGCACAAACCTAGCATAGGTACATACAGACGCACACATTCATCCAAGCACTGGTTTATGCGTCCTGATATCGCCCAATGGACTACGGTCTGGGGTAGAAAATGGCGCGCCTCCGCCAGTAGAAACTAGTGAGGCAAACATCTAAGCAACAACAACAACAACCATAATATATCTCGGGTGTGCAGCAACTGGCCCAACACAAGAAAGGCAAGAAGTTAGCTGTCCCATGTGGTTAGCTAAACGTAAAACAAGTGGTCGGACAAATTCAAGTCTAAGACTCCAGGCTTGTGTGACTGAGTGGTAGAACACATTCACGGTAAAAGTGCAGGGTTAATTCATCGATATCGTCGCGTTCCAGTTGATCCAGTTGTAAAAGGATATGGTTTACTGTTAGGGATGGAAAAGTAGTGAGGAAGAGAACTGAGCACGTCTACCTACCAACAACTGATCGCTGGTGCAATAGTCTCTACTACTTCATTCCCAACAGCTACGGGGATGCCGTTGACCTCAGGTTTGGAACCCACTACCCCTAGACATACGACATCACTAAGACATACCACTACACCAAGGTATAACGCAGCACCAAGACATACCACTACCCCATGTCATACCACAGCACCAAGGCATATCCCAGCACAAACACATACAACTACACCAAAGCGTACTACTACTCTAAGTCATACCACTACCTTAAGAAATACCACCTAATCAAGACATACCACTACCTTAAGGCATACCACAGCACCAAGACATACCACAACACCAAGATATACCCCGCCACCAAGACATACCACAGCACCAAGCTATACCCCGCCACCAAGACATACCACGGCACCAAGATATACCCCACCACCAAGACATACCACAGCACCAAGATATACCCCGCCACCAAGACATACCACAGCAGCAAGATATACCCCGCCAAAAAGACATGTCTTGGTTCTTTCAGGAACCGTATTGTTAGTCTGTTTGCAATCCACGGAATTCTTAACATCTCCATCGCCTCCACAATCATATTTCGACCATACTAGTCAGGGTCAGGCAAGACACACTGATCAGACATGTTAGTCAGGGTCGGGCAAAACATACTGATCAGACATGTTAGTCAGGGCCGGGCAAAACATACTGATCAGACATGTTAGTCAGGGTCGGGCAAAACATACTGATCAGACATGTTAGTCAGGGTCGGGCAAAACATACTGATCAGACATGTTAGTCAGGGTCAGGTAAAACATACTGATCAGACATGTTAGTCAGGGTCGGGCAAAACATACTGATCAGACATGTTAGTCAGGGTCAGGTAAAACATATCCTCGTAGTAGTGAGCGACATGCAGATGAAGCCAAGCATATCACAACCGCCTGGAGGACCACGGTCCACCTTCCTCAGCACGCTCGGGGTGTCATACTAAATGTTGGGGATCAAGATGCTAATCAGTGCATGAGCTGCAGAAGCCAGCGACCCATAGCTGACTGCTAGCGTCAGGGCCAGCGACCCATAGCTGACTGCTAGCGTCAGGGCCAGCGACCCATAGCTGGCTGCTAACGTCAGGGTCAGCGACCCATAGCTGACTGCTAGCGTCAGGGCCAGCGAACCAAAGCTGACTGCTAGCGTCAGGGCCAGCGACCCATAGCTGACTGCTAGCGTCAGGGCCAGCGACCCATAGCTGACTGCTAGCGTCAGGGCCAGCGACCCATAGCTGACTACTAGCGTCAGGGCCAGCGACCCATAGCTGACTACTAGCGTCAGGGCCAGCGACCCATGGCTAACTGCTAGCGTCAGGGCCAGCGACCCATAGCTGATTGATAGCATCAGGGCCAGCGAACCAAAGCTGACTGCTAGCGTCAGGGCCAGCGACCCATAGCTGACTGCTAGCGTCAGGGCCAGCGACCCATAGCTGACTGCTAGCGTCAGGGCCAGCGACCCATAGCTGACTGCTAGCGTCAGGGCCAGCGAACCAGAGCTGACTGCTAGCGTCAGGGCCAGCGAACCAGAGCTGTCAAGACCTTTTCACACCCACGGAGATCCTGTATAACAGGCTGCAACAGAGCAGACTGGCTAAGGAGAAGGGATCGAAGAGGGAAGGCCACCCGGTACTAAAAAATGCCCGCTGAAGTCGGAATGTCGGACCGAAAAGAACAAAGATCGCAGTCAAGCTCTAAACTACGACACAATACATTCCGTTCTCTGTACAACATCTTTCTACTTGCAAAACCATTGTCATGTTTGGAAGCGGGAGATTGAGAACGAATGAACGAAGAAGAAGACGAGGAAGAGGAAGATCAAGAAAACAATTAAGTGTTGCCGAAATCCATTGTGTGTCTCTCTGTAACATCTCTTCTTGCTTTGTTTCAGCTGCGTCGCAGGCAGGTGACCCCAACGGCCCCGGGCGACGAAAGTAATCTCTAGAGGACTTTGACACAGTCCGATCTTCACAGACCTGGTCAATAGTCGGACTATCACTTGTTTGTCATCTTTAAAAATGGAGCATTTCAAATGTTGCCAGCTCACAAATAAACACACATTGCATACATACACACACAAAATATAGTATATAAACTGGCATAAATACACATACACGTAAGCTCACAGTACACACAGACGTGGCCAACAGTTGGACTGTTATCATGTTTGGCACGATAAATAGTTGAACGTTTGACGCGCTTTCGACACAAAGACACACATAAAAACGCAGTTCATATATACACACACAAATACAGTTAAACGCATACTATAAACCTACACACACAAACATACGACACACGCAGACCTGATCAACAGTCATACAACAGTGCTGCATGTTGCGCGGTGTAATTACACACATTAGGACAAAAATAACACGCAGTAATTTATGTACAAGCGCACACACACACACATATGTATGTATATATATATATATATATATATGCATTTATATATACATACATACAAATAAACGCACAGTGAACACATATTTACATTGCATGCATGTACACTTACTCAGACACACATACATGAATGAACACCTTCACAAACATACAAGTCTCTCCATTATCATATGTTCCTTGTTTGACTAATGCCCACCCTAGTGGAGTTGATGAAACCTACAAATTACATAATTTCTCACCTGATTATTTTGACAGAAACAAAAACAATTCCAGGCAATTTTCGTTTTTTGAATTCATTGTATCCTAATTGTGTCACTTGGTTATTGTCTGATGGTGGTTGTTCGTGTCTAGACCGTCACAGAGTGAAAGTGAAAGCCACCCACCTGTGACCCAAAGGAGGCAAAGTAGGTGCTCCAGCCAAAATGTGATGGTGTTATTTTACGTGTTTACCTTACTAGTTTCTACTGGCGGAGGCGCGCCTATTCCACCCCATACCCTAGTCAATTGGGCGATATTAAGACGCATAAACCAGTGCTTGGATGCATGTGTGTGTGTCTGTATGTACCAATGCTAGGTTTGTACGCTCTCAGAAGCTAGCCCATCCAAAGTGCAACGGAAATGCCTCACCCAGAAGGCGCGCGTGAAAGTTGTTCAAGAGTATGATTGTTGGACAGAGTAAAATGAAACAAGAGTGTGTGATAAGAAGTGATTGTTGTCCAAGTGATGGTGTGGCATCCACAGGCAAATGTTATACGGTGAGGTCACAGTAGGTGGTAGCTCAGGTGTATCAGAAACACTACAGAGACTCCTTGAAAGTGTCTCTGAAAAGCTTCAATATTGATGTCACCTCCTGGAAGATGCTTGCAAAAGACCGTACCACCTGACGAGCTAGTATCCCCAAAGGTACTCATGTCGCAGAGCGAATAGCCAACGCGGGTTTTCGGCGAAAGCGTGCTGACAGAAATAAAACAATACTCGCAAAGATTCCCTAGCCGGATCTCCATATGTGTACTTTGAATGTGGCAGGACATGCCATACCAGGATTGGTCTTTACAGCCCTCAGAGAACACATTTCCCAGCAGTAGGCTCATGCTGTCGCCATCATCACTTGCGATGGGCAACTATTATTATCGTTCGTTTCTCCTAGATTGTTTGTTTATGTGGTTTGGGTTGTTTTTTTCTTGATTTCTTTTTTGCGTTTGCCTTGTTTCTTTATTCTCCAAGGCGGTGTGCGCTGCACTACGGTTTTTATTTGCGCCTGTCGGCCCAGTGCATCCGACTTCGGCATTCATTTTATGTAAGGGTCTGCTTCCTCCTGCATTTTCTAAGGGTTTACTTCCCCGAAGTAACGGCCGGTGCTGTGATGGGGAACGAACCCAGCACCTTCGGGTTGTCAGTCGTGTCACTTAACCACTAGCCCTCGTCGTCCCCTGTTTCTCGAAGTAATCCAGTGGTATTTTATCTGAAGACAGCATCAACAAACAGACAACACATATCTTGACCAGATTCATTGCTCACAAACGAAGAAGAGGTTGCTACAGGACAGTAGTTTTACTTGTAATTCTGTACTGATGAGGTAATTACAAGCTTTTGTTATTTAACATGGCATTACTGTTTGCGTGGACTTCTTTTTTAACCAACTTCCCGGTAAACTAGAGTTAGAAAGCTGAAATTGCACACACGACCTCACTACTGACACCTGCTAATCTATTACATTTTAACGAATCCTCGACATGTCATTCAACATATTTTTACCGAAAAATGTCGTCTTGAAATATTTACTTTATATCGACAGCGAAATCAACAACTTGAAGTCGCGAGCGAACATGCGCGCGCGTTCATTGATTGGGCAAATCACGAACCACACAAAGTAAACATTGAAGATGACGTAGGTGAAGAAATGTAAATGAGAGATGATCATTTTCATAGATTAAAGTCAGATGAACATTTTCATAAATTAAAGTCAGATGATCATTTTCATAGATTAAAGTCAGATGATCATTTTCATAAATTAAAGTCAGATGATCATTTTCATAGATTAAAGTCAGATGAACATTTTCATAGATTAAAGTCAGATGAACATTTTCATAGATTAAAGTCAGATGAACATTTTCATAGATTAAAGTCAGATGAACATTTTCATAGATTAAAGTCAGATGAACATATTCATAGATTAAAGTCAGATGATAATTTTCATAAATTAAAGTCAGATGAACATTTTCATAGATTAAAGTCAGATGATCATTTTCATAGATTTAAGTCAGATGATCATTTTCATAGATTAAAGTCAGATGATCATTTTCATAGATTAAAGTCAGATGAACATTTTCATAGATTAAAGTCAGATGATCATTTTCATAGATTAAAGTCAGATGATCATTTTCATAGATTAAAGTCAGATGAACATTTTCATAGATTAAAGTCAGATGAACATTTTCATAGATTAAAGTCAAATGAACATTTTCATAGATTAAAGTCAGATGATCATTTTCATAGATTAAAGTCAGATGATCATTTTCATAGATTAAAGTTAGATGAACATTTTCATAGATTAAAGTCAGATTAACATTTTCAAAGATTAAAGTCGGTGATGAATTTTGACCAACACCGAACAAAATCAGAACAAATTAGAACGTCAATGCACAAATTCACCAAGTGAAACTCCAAATAAAATAAAAGAATTTCTATCCAGTAGTCCAAAAAAACGAAACAAATCACATTTAAGTATAAATAAAATGGTAGTTTAAAAAAAATATTTCCTAGTTTCTATTCTCCATTAAAAATGTTGACTGCAACAAAAACAATGTAGGAAAGTTTAAAAGATTCAATGACGCATTGTACATCATTTGAAGAAAAAAAGTGTGCCCAAAACCTAATTAGGTAAGAACAGACATAAATAATACAAATCTTATGCTTAAATATTGTTGATTCTTGCAATATTAGAAGATGAATACCCTCATCATATAAGCATGTCATTCACAGCCATAACAGTACGTCTGAAAGAAATCGATCTTTTGCCAAATCCCAAACCTGCTCCAGAGTCATGCCCAAGCATTCCTTGACATCGTGGTGCCACTTCCATCTTGGACTGCCTCTGCCTCTCTTACCCGGCACCAAACCTTCCATTACTGTTCTCTCAAGACCGTTGTATCTTTTGATATGGCCAAAGTATTTAGATTTTCTGTTCATGATTAAATTTATGTTCACCTCTAAGAACAACTCTTGTAGAATGTTTGCATTCTTCTTTTTTCCGATCCATTGTATTTGGATGACCTTTTGATTACATTCTCTTTCTCTTTCTGATTCTCTTTCTTGAGGTGTGGGTAACTGTCCATGTTTCTGTCGCAACCGTATGCTGCTACGGGAAAAACACAAGTTCAACATTTTCACTTTTGTTGCTCTGCTGGTATTCTGTGAAGATAGAAACATGAATATACAGATATATAGTTATATATAGATGAAGATACAAACATGAATATAAATATATATATATATATAAATGGTGTCGAAGACAGCAGTGAAGAACTGGACAACGATGTTTAAAGAAGGACGTGAGTTAACAAAAGATCTTCCGAGACCAGGTCAGGCGCATATTGTTGCGTTAACTCGCGTCCTTCTTTAAATATCGTTGTCCAGTTCTTCACTGTTGTCTTCGACACACTTTTGTCAACATACACCGCCTGCATTCTGTGATGGATGTCAACTGGTCGACATACTTCAGCTGTTAGAAACCGAATCGCCGCTCGCTGATCAACTCTGGACGGATTCCGTATCACACCAGCCATGATTTCAATGGTCTGCTGAGGAAACTATGAGTCGAGTCGGATGATAATTACATTTTGCAAACTTGATGGCTGGTATGTGCTGTTTACACAAGGAGTGGCGTCATCATGCGCATCGTACGTATGTTCACTTGTTGCAGTTTGGTCCGGTTTAATTTGAACACGCCTCGTATATAGATGAAGATACAAACATGAATGAATATTAAGAATGATGGAGAAGTCAGTGTCTTGAATAAAGTCATCAACATTAAATTCAGATTCAACCGGAGAAAGAAATTTGGTGAATGTCCATTTTTTAATCTTTTTGGAGAAGGGGGAATATGTTGATGATCTTGCCTGGGCTAATGATGACGGCTGTGGGTCTGAGGGGTTAAGAGTGGCTTGGCTTCGTTCGTTCTCAATCTCCCGCTACCAAACACGGGCATATTTTTCAGCAGATGGTCAGGGTCATTTTCCCTATACCACAGGTGCATTCGTCAGTAGGAGGGAATTCAATGAATGACCAAACTTGAGTGTTCTGCTGAGAGCTGTGTCAGGGAGTACACGCATTGCTTGAGATCGGTATCTTTATGTTCTTTTAGCGCGGCGAATGCTAATGAGAGCCGCGTAGCTCAGTGGTTAGCGAGCTGGCTTTACATCTGCAACGGCCCCCGGTCGATCCAGCCTTAAATGGGTATCGGTTCAGTCCGGGAAGTAAAAGCGGCAAGGGAGAGGATATGGCTACCGCCTACATATAACCGAGGCTATAAACAGTGAGATCGCTAACACCTCACACCCCTACGGCAGTAATGCTATGGGTTACTTTACTTTTACTACTTTTAATCTGATGCAGCAGCATTCCGGAAAACTGTTTTCTTGGTGGATATATTCATTCTAGATTTACAAGTTCCGCGGAGGCCTTCTACTTCAGTGAAGGAGTATGTTCCCGTTATTAGTACTCGAGATTTTTCCCCCGTTCCTGATTCTGTAAAAGACCCCCATTGACCTTCAAAATAAATTGTGTAGTCTTAAGTTTTGTCTTAAAGATTCAATCAAACACTTATATTGATGACACTATCAAACACTTATATTGATGAAACTATCAAACACTTATATTGATGAAACTATCAAACACTTATATTGATGAAACTATCAAACACTTATATTGATGACACTATCAAACACGTATATTGATGACACTATCAAACACTTATATTGATGACACTATCAAAAATTTATATTGATGACACTATCAAACACTTATATTGATGACACTATCAAAAACTTATATTGATGACACTATCAAACACTTATATTGATGACACTATCAAACACTTATATTGGTGAAACTATCAAACACTTATATTGATGAAACTATCAAACACTTATATTGATCAAACTATCAAACACTTATATTGATGACACTATCAAACACTTATATTGATGACACTATCAAACACTTATATTGATGAAACTATCAAACACTTATATTGATGACACTATCAAACACTTATATTGATGACACTATCAAACACTTATATTGATGAAACTATCAAACACGTATATTGATGAAACTATCAAACACTTATATTGATGACACTATCAAACACTTATATTGATGACACTATCAAACACTTATATTGATGACACTATCAAACACGTATATTGATGAAACTATCAAACACTTATATTGATGAAACTATCAAACACTTATATTGATGACACTATCAAACACTTATATTGATGACACTATCAAACACTTATATTGATGAAACTATCAAATACGTATATTGATGAAACTATCGAACACTTATATTGATGACACTATCAAACACTTATATTGATGAAACTATCAAACACTTATATTGATGAAACTATCAAACACTTATATTGATGAAACTATCAAACACTTATATTGATGAAACTATCAAACACTTATATTGATGACACTATCAAACACTTATATTGATGACACTATCAAACACTTATATTGATGAAACTATCAAACACTTATATTGATGAAACTATCAAACACTTATGTAGATGACACTATCAAACACTTATATTGATGAAACTATCAAACACTTATATTGATCAAACTATCAAACACTTATATTGATGACACTATCAAACACTTATATTGATGACACTATCAAACACTTATATTGATGAAACTATCAAACACTTATATTGATGACACTATCAAACACTTATATTGATGACACTATCAAACACTTATATTGATGAAACTATCAAACACTTATATTGATGAAACTATCAAACACTTATATTGATGACACTATCAAACACTTATATTGATGACACTATCAAACACTTATATTGATGAAACTATCAAACACTTATATTGATGAAACTATCAAACACTTATGTAAATGACACTATCAAACACTTATATTGATGACACTATCAAACACTTATATTGATGACACTATCAAACACTTATATTGATGAAACTATCAAACACTTATATTGATGACACTATCAAACACTTATATTGATGACACTATCAAACACTTATATTGATGACACTATCAAACAGTTATATTGATGACACTATCAAACACTTATATTGATGAAACTATCAAACACCTATATTGATGAAACTATCAAACACTTATGTAGATGACACTATCAAACACTTATATTGATGACACTATCAAACACTTATATTGATGACACTATCAAACACTTATATTGATGAAACTATCAAACACTTATATTGATGAAACTATCAAACACTTATATTGATGACACTATCAAACACTTATATTGATGAAACTATCAAACACTTATATTGATGAAACTATCAAACACTTATGTAGATGACACTATCAAACACTTATATTGATGAAACTATCAAACACTTATATTGATCAAACTATCAAACACTTATATTGATGACACTATCAAACACTTATATTGATGACACTATCAAACACTTATATTGATGAAACTATCAAACACTTATATTGATGACACTATCAAACACTTATATTGATGACACTATCAAACACTTATATTGATGAAACTATCAAACACTTATATTGATGAAACTATCAAACACTTATATTATATTGATGACACTATCAAACACTTATATTGATGACACTATCAAACACTTATATTGATGAAACTATCAAACACTTATATTGATGAAACTATCAAACACTTATATTGATGACACTATCAAACACTTATATTGATGACACTATCAAACAGTTATATTGATGACACTATCAAACACTTATATTGATGAAACTATCAAACACCTATATTGATGAAACTATCAAACACTTATGTAGATGACACTATCAAACACTTATATTGATGACACTATCAAACACTTATATTGATGACACTATCAAACACTTATATTGATGAAACTATCAAACACTTATATTGATCACACTATCAAACACTTATATTGATGAAACTATCAAACACTTATATTGATGAAACTATCAAACACTTATATTGATGACACTATCCAACACTTATATTGATGAAACTATCAAACACTTATATTGATGACACTATCAAACACTTATATTGATGACACTATCAAACACTTATATTGATGAAACTATCAAACACTTATATTGATGACACTATCAAACACGTATATTGATGAAACTATCAAACACTTATATTGATGAAACTATCAAACACTTATATTGATGACACTATCAAACACTTATATTGATGACACTATCAAACACTTATATTGATGAAACTATCAAACACGTATATTGATGAAACTATCGAACACTTATATTGATGACACTATCAACCACTGATATTGATGAAACTATCAAACACTTATATTGATGAAACTATCAAACACTTATATTGATGAAACTATCAAACACTTATATTGATGAAACTATCAAACACTTATATTGATGACACTATCAAACACTTATATTGATGACACTATCAAACACTTATATTGATGAAACTATCAAACACTTATATTGATGAAACTATCAAACACTTATGTAGATGACACTATCAAACACTTATATTGATGAAACTATCAAACACTTATATTGATCAAACTATCAAACACTTATATTGATGACACTATCAAACACTTATATTGATGACACTATCAAACACTTATATTGATGAAACTATCAAACACTTATATTGATGACACTATCAAACACTTATATTGATGACACTATCAAACACTTATATTGATGAAACTATCAAACACTTATATTGATGAAACTATCAAACACTTATATTGATGAAACTATCAAACACTTATATTGATGACACTATCAAACACTTATATTGATGACACTATCAAACACTTATATTGATGAAACTATCAAACACTTATATTGATGAAACTATCAAACACTTATGTAGATGACACTATCAAACACTTATATTGATGACACTATCAAACACTTATATTGATGACACTATCAAACACTTATATTGATGAAACTATCAAACACTTATATTGATGAAACTATCAAACACTTATATTGATGACACTATCAAACACTTATATTGATGAAACTATCAAACACTTATATTGATGACACTATCAAACACTTATATTGATGAAACTATCAAACACTTATATTGATGAAACTATCAAACACTTATATTGATGACACTATCAAACACTTATATTGATGAAACTATCAAACACTTATATTGATGACACTATCAAACACTTATATTGATGACACTATCAAACAATTATATTGATGAAACTATCAAACACTTATATTGATGACACTATCAAACACTTATATTGATGACACTATCAAACACTTATATTGATGAAACTATCAAACACTTATATTGATGAAACTATCAAACACTTATGTAGATGACACTATCAAACACTTATATTGATGAAACTATCAAACACTTATATTGATGACACTGTCAAACACGTATATTGATGAAACTATCAAACACTTATATTGATGAAACTATCAAACACTTATATTGATGACACTATCAAACACTTATATTGATGAAACTATCAAACACTTATATTGATGAAACTATCAAACACTTATATTGATGACACTATCAAACACTTATATTGATGACACTATCAAACACTTATATTGATGAAACTATCAAACACTTATATTGATGAAACTATCAAACACTTATGTAGATGACACTATCAAACACTTATATTGATGACACTATCAAACACTTATATTGATGACACTATCAAACACTTATATTGATGAAACTATCAAACACTTATATTGATGAAACTATCAAACACTTATATTGATGACACTATAAAACACTTATATTGATGAAACTATCAAACACTTATATTGATGAAACTATCAAACACTTATATTGATGACACTATCAAACACTTATATTGATGACACTATCAAACACTTATATTGATGAAACTATCAAACACTTATATTGATGACACTATCAAACACTTATATTGATGACACTATCAAACACTTATATTGATGAAACTATCAAACACTTATATTGATGAAACTATCAAACACTTATATTGATGACACTATCAAACACTTATATTGATGACACTATCAAACACTTATATTGATGAAACTATCAAACACTTATATTGATGAAACTATCAAACACTTATGTAGATGACACTATCAAACACTTATATTGATGACACTATCAAACACTTATATTGATGACACTATCAAACACTTATATTGATGAAACTATCAAACACTTATATTGATGAAACTATCAAACACTTATATTGATGACACTATCAAACACTTATATTGATGACACTATCAAACAGTTATATTGATGACACTATCAAACACTTATATTGATGAAACTATCAAACACCTATATTGATGAAACTATCAAACACTTATGTAGATGACACTATCAAACACTTATATTGATGACACTATCAAACACTTATATTGATGAAACTATCAAACAGTTATATTGATGAAACTATCAAACACTTATATTGATGACACTATCAAACACTTATATTGATGAAACTATCAAACACTTATATTGATGAAACTATCAAACACTTATGTAGATGACACTATCAAACACTTATATTGATGAAACTATCAAACACTTATATTGATCAAACTATCAAACACTTATATTGATGACACTATCAAACACTTATATTGATGACACTATCAAACACTTATATTGATGAAACTATCAAACACTTATATTGATGACACTATCAAACACTTATATTGATGACACTATCAAACACTTATATTGATGAAACTATCAAACACTTATATTGATGAAACTATCAAACACTTATATTGATGACACTATCAAACACTTATATTGATGACACTATCAAACACTTATATTGATGAAACTATCAAACACTTATATTGATGAAACTATCAAACACTTATATTGATGACACTATCAAACACTTATATTGATGACACTATCAAACAGTTATATTGATGACACTATCAAACACTTATATTGATGAAACTATCAAACACCTATATTGATGAAACTATCAAACACTTATGTAGATGACACTATCAAACACTTATATTGATGACACTATCAAACACTTATATTGATGACACTATCAAACACTTATATTGATGAAACTATCAAACACTTATATTGATGAAACTATCAAACACTTATATTGATCACACTATCAAACACTTATATTGATGAAACTATCAAACACTTATATTGATGAAACTATCAAACACTTATATTGATGACACTATCAAACACTTATATTGATGAAACTATCAAACACTTATATTGATGACACTATCAAACACTTATATTGATGACACTATCAAACACTTATATTGATGAAACTATCAAACACTTATATTGATGACACTATCAAACACTTATATTGATGACACTATCAAACACTTATATTGATGAAACTATCAAACACTTATATTGATGAAACTATCAAACACTTATATTGATGAAACTATCAAACACTTATGTAGATGACACTATCAAACACTTATATTGATGAAACTATCAAACACTTATATTGATGAAACTATCAAACACTTATATTGATGACACTATCAAACACGTATATTGATGAAACTATCAAACACTTATATTGATGAAACTATCAAACACTTATATTGATGACACTATCAAACACTTATATTGATGACACTATCAAACACTTATATTGATGAAACTATCAAACACGTATATTGATGAAACTATCGAACACTTATATTGATGACACTATCAAACACTGATATTGATGAAACTATCAAACACTTATATTGATGAAACTATCAAACACTTATATTGATGAAACTATCAAACACTTATATTGATGAAACTATCAAACACTTATATTGATGACACTATCAAACACTTATATTGATGACACTATCAAACACTTATATTGATGAAACTATCAAACACTTATATTGATGAAACTATCAAACACTTATGTAGATGACACTATCAAACACTTATATTGATCAAACTATCAAACACTTATATTGATGACACTATCAAACACTTATATTGATGACACTATCAAACACTTATATTGATGAAACTATCAAACACTTATATTGATGACACTATCAAACACTTATATTGATGACACTATCAAACACTTATATTGATGAAACTATCAAACACTTATATTGATGAAACTATCAAACACTTATATTGATGAAACTATCAAACACTTATATTGATGACACTATCAAACACTTATATTGATGACACTATCAAACACTTATATTGATGAAACTATCAAACACTTATATTGATGACACTATCAAACACTTATGTAGATGACACTATCAAACACTTATATTGATGACACTATCAAACACTTATATTGATGACACTATCAAACACTTATATTGATGAAACTATCAAACACTTATATTGATGAAACTATCAAACACTTATATTGATGACACTATCAAACACTTATATTGATGAAACTATCAAACACTTATATTGATGAAACTATCAAACACTTATATTGATGACACTATCAAACACTTATATTGATGAAACTATCAAACACTTATATTGATGACACTATCAAACACTTATATTGATGACACTATCAAACAATTATATTGATGAAACTATCAAACACTTATATTGATGACACTATCAAACACTTATATTGATGACACTATCAAACACTTATATTGATGAAACTATCAAACACTTATATTGATGAAACTATCAAACACTTATGTAGATGACACTATCAAACACTTATATTGATGAAACTATCAAACACTTATATTGATGACACTGTCAAACACGTATATTGATGAAACTATCAAACACTTATATTGATGAAACTATCAAACACTTATATTGATGACACTATCAAGCACTTATATTGATGAAACTATCAAACACTTATATTGATGAAACTATCAAACACTTATATTGATGACACTATCAAACACTTATATTGATGACACTATCAAACACTTATATTGATGAAACTATCAAACACTTATATTGATGAAACTATCAAACACTTATGTAGATGACACTATCAAACACTTATATTGATGACACTATCAAACACTTATATTGATGACACTATCAAACACTTATATTGATGAAACTATCAAACACTTATATTGATGAAACTATCAAACACTTATATTGATGACACTATCAAACACTTATATTGATGAAACTATCAAACACTTATATTGATGACACTATCAAACACTTATATTGATGACACTATCAAACACTTATATTGATGACACTATCAAACACTTATATTGATGACACTTTCAAACACTTATATTGATGAAACTATCAAACACTTATATTGATGACACTATCAAACACTTATATTGATGACACTATCAAACACTTATATTGATGAAACTTTCAAACACTTATATTGATGAAACTATCAAACACTTATATTGATGACACTATCAAACACTTATATTGATGACACTATCAAACACTTATATTGATGACACTATCAAACACTTATATTGATGACACTATCAAACACTTATATTGATGACACTATCAAACACTTATATTGATGACACTATCAAACACTTATATTGATGACACTATCAAACACTTATATTGATGAAACTATCAAACACTTATATTGATGAAACTATCAAACACTTATATTGATGAAACTATCAAACACTTATATTGATGAAACTATCAAACACTTATGTAGATGACACTATCAAACACTTATATTGATGACACTATCAAACACTTATATTGATGAAACTATCAAACACTTATGTAGATGACACTATCAAACACTTATATTGATGACACTATCAAACACTTATATTGATGACACTATCAAACACTTATATTGATGACACTATCAAACACTTATATTGATGACACTATCAAACACTTATATTGATGACACTATCAAACACTTATATTGATGACACTTTCAAACACTTATATTGATGAAACTATCAAACACTTATATTGATGACACTATCAAACACTTACATTGATGACACTACCAAACACTTACATTGATGACACTTTCAAACACTTATATTGATGAAACTATCAAACACTTATATTGATGACACTATCAAACACTTATATTGATGACACTATCAAACACTTATATTGATGACACTATCAAACACTTATATTGATGACACTATCAAACACTTATATTGATGACACTATCAAACACTTATATTGATGACACTATCAAACACTTACACTCTAATTTTAATGTTTCCTGGATAATGGACGAAAAGGAGAAGATATGTCTCATCGTCATCATCATCAGCCCCCTAACCTAGAAGGTTGTTGAGGCATCGTTATTGTAGTTTGTAGTACCAGCTCTTGCCATACAACAACGATGTGTCTTGGGCCGCTACACACCTGACGGAGCCTAACTCTCTTCAGGTGGCAGTTCATTATAGTTGTGTCTAAATTTCATACAATAAAGCTGACACTGCTAGAGCGAAGTGTGCCAATCTCGTGAAGTTCAGCCGTGTGAGCTAGGCCGTGAAATATGTTGTTGTTGCTTAGGTGTTTGCCTCACTAGTTTCTACTGGCGGAGGCGCGCCATTTTCCACCCCAGACTAGTCCATTGGGCGATATCAGGACGCATAAACCAGTGCTTGGATGAATGTGTGCATCTGTATGTACCTATGCTAGGTTTGTGCGCCCTCAGAAGCTAGCCCAACCAAAGTGCAATGGAAGGGCCTCACCATGAGGGCGCGTATGAAAGTTGTGCAAGAGTGTGACTGTAGGACAGAGTCAAATGAAACAGAGTGGGGTAAGAGGAGAGAGAAGAGTTGCCCTCAGGGTGAAATATGACATTTACTGATTCCAGTATAATTGTTTGAGAACCTGTTGTGTGGATCAAGGTAATCTCCGAACATGAAAATGAAACCGTGAGACTTAACAATAATAAAACTTACAATTTGGCTTGGCTTGGCTTCGTTCGTTCTCAATCTCCCGCTACCAAACCCCAAAAGGGCTTAAGTAGCAGAATGTAGTCCAGAGAACGGAATACGTTGTGTCGTAGTTTACAGCTTGACTGCGATATTTGCACCTTTCGGTCCAACACATCCGATTTCAGCAAGCATTCCCTCTTCGGTCCCTTCTCCTTAGCCAGTCTGCCCTGCTGCAGCCTGTTATCCAGGATCACCGCGTTGAGGTGTAGAAGGGGTCTTAATAGCTTTAGTTCGCTGACCCTGATGCTGGCAGTCAGCTATGGGTCGCTGACCGCTACAGCTCATGCGCAGCATCTTGATACCAAACTGACAATTTGAACTGAAAAAGAGCAACTTTGTGCTCTCTAAAAATACATATAAAATAATGTTATTTCTAACCAAGGGACTCCGGGTGAGTCTATGCTTATAATATCGTTACAAAATTGCGTAAGTAACGATTAATGCAACAACAATTACAAATGGCATAATTATAATGCTTTTGTTCGTTGTTAGGATATCTATAGCATTAGCAAAACTCTAAATTCCTTGTTATTTATATTATATATGATATTAAATGTTTTATTTAATCGTTTACATTATGACATAGTATGTTAAAATAACTTGAAATCACGATAAATGTAATATTAAAATATGGATTTGGAGAGAGTAATGCCCCTTATAAGTGAAAATAAAATTATTACCTCCCTGAATTGCCTCGTAATTGTGGCTATGCAATATAAATCTAGTCTATCGCATATTCCGTTCTGGGTTTGGGGTCGGGGGAGGGGGGAAGATGGAGAGATGAATTGAGCAAGTATGTAATCAGGACAAGTAGACCATACTGATAAACACCTTGCTGCCATAAGGTATGGCTGGAATAACTACACTGTTAAAAATGTGAGCCCTAGCCTTGTCGTTTCTTCAAATTTCTTCCATGTCCTCTAAATCATCAAACTTTGAACACAGAAAAGGTTTAACTCTTCTGCGTCTTTCCCCACACTCTTGTTTCATTTTACTCTGTCCAACAATCACACTCTTGCACAACTTTCACACGCGCCTTAAAGGTGAGGCCCTTCCATTGCACTTTGGTTGGGCTGGCTTCTGATAGCGCACAAACCTAGCATAGGTACATACAGATGTACACATGCATCTAAGCACTGGTTTATGCGTCTTAATATCGCCCAAATGACTACGGTCTGGGGTGGAATAGGCGCGCCTCCGCCAGTAGAAACTAGTGAGGCAAACACGTAAAATTTTTAAAAATTACAATGATCAAGGAATTAAACATGACAACCTTTTATTTAAAGACAGATCATCTTTTCCACAAATGAAATAATTTACAAATGAAAACTGAAACCATACCGCGGGAGAATAATACAAAACAAAATGTATACGGGTCTAAATAAAATATCTCAGAAACAGTCAATTATGTCAAAATAACTGCATTTTTCTGGTTACCACGACAACATCAAAGCTGCACCAAAAATGCAAAATTTAGGCCATCTTCTTCAGTTGAGCCCACGATACTATTTGCTGTGGTGTCTTCTTAAGCTGAGCCCACAAGACCATTTGACATAGCATCATCTTAATCTCAGCCCACAAGACCATTTCCCCTAGTTGCTATCTTGAGCTGAGCCCATCAGACCATTTCCCCTAGTGGCTATCTTGAGCTGAGCCCATCAGACCATGTCCCCTAGTGGCTATCTTGAGCTGAGCCCATCAGACCATTTCCCCTAGTGGCTATCTTGAGCTGAGCCCATCAGACCATGTCCCTGAGTGGCTATCTTGAGCTGAGCCCATCAGACCATTTCCCCTAGTGGCTATCTTGAGCTGAGCCCATCAGACCATGTCCCCTAGTGGCTATCTTGAGCTGAGCCCATCAGACCATTTCCCCTAGTGGCTATCTTGAGCTGAGCCCATCAGACCATGTCCCTGAGTGGCTATCTTGAGCTGAGCCCATCAGACCATTTCTCCTAGTGGCTATCTTGAGCTGAGCCCATAAGACCATGTCCCCTAGTGGCTATCTTGAGCTGAGCCCATCAGACCATTTCCCCTAGTGGCTATCTTGAGCTGAGCCCATCAGACCATGTCCCCTAGTTGCTATCTTGAGCTGAGCCCATCAGACCATTTCCCCTAGTTGCTATCTTGAGCACAGCCCATCAGACCATTTCCCCTAGTGGCTATATTGAGCACAGCCCACAAGGCCATTTCTCTTAGTTGCTATCTTGAGCACAGCCCACAAGACCATTTCCCCTAGTGGCTATCTTGAGCACAGCCCACAAGGCCATTTCTCTTAGTTGCTATCTTGAGCACAGCCCACAAGACCATTTCCCCTAGCTGCTATCTTGAGCACATCCCACAAGACCATTTCCCCTAGCTACTATCTTGAGCCCAGCCCACAAGACCATTTCCCCTAGTTGCTATCTTGAGCACAGCCCACAAGACCATTTGCTCTGGTTTCATCTTGAACACAGCCCACAATCCTTTACCCTGGTGTCTTCTACAGTTGATCACCAGGTGTTTTTTTATCATCACTTTTCTGTTTCCCTATGGGTTCTAATCGGAGGCATATAAGCTATAAGCCTAGCTGATAACCTCTACATTAGTCTTGCTTGTCATTTATTAACACAAATTCAAATGTTCGAACATATATCTCAAGTCAAAGAAACCGGTAACAGCATAATCCAGTCTACCTAGGTACAAATGGGCATCTGGCCAACTTTTAGTGAACGCAAGGCAGCGAGGAAATTAAACAGTCCCCGCTTCTCATGCTGAGACCTTGTACAATGAAGTCTCTTACACTTCATCCTTGATGACAGTGTCTCCTAAGAGATTACTATTATTGTACTCTACATTCTATATATAAAGCTAGTTTCAACATTTTAACATATCCAATAAAGTCAACTAACACCTGCACCTTTTAAATATAAAAACCTAAATATTACAGCTTCCTTGGATGAAATCAATTCAGCCTGTTACATTCTCTATCCCATACACAAAATGAGACAATTTTAAAATGTAACAAAATGACTGTGAATCTATCTGAAATTGTTTACAAACTCAGAATTAGATTTCCCAAGAAACGTAAGAGGTGGGTTCAAAAAACATCTGACCTTAATTTCTTCCGCGGAAATAAATGAACCATGGGTGTTGTCCTTCGGCAACGAGGTATCAAGGACCTTCATGCACTTGCAATGAATTTTTTCCCTCCCGCAGATTGTGTCATTTGCTGGCAGTCAGCCTTCAGTGTTGATGGTAGTGTGCAACTGTCAGGTATTCATTCACCAGGAAATGATTTGAAGAATTGAGCTTTGTGCAGAGATCTCTATTCTTGACTCTGTCCAACAATCATATTCTTGCACAACTTGCACATGCACCGTCAGGGTGAGGCCCTTTCATTGCACTTTAGATGGGCTGGCTTCTGAGAGAGCACAAACCTAGCATAGGTACATACAGACACACACATGCATCCAAGGACTGGTTTATGTGTTTTAATATCGTCCAATTGACTACAGTCTGGGGTGGAATAGATGCGCTTCCGCCAGTAGAAACTAGTGAGGTAAACACGTAAAATTTTAAAAAGTGCTGCATCAAATTTTGACAAAAGCTAGGAGATACCAAAGTAGAAACCATTAGGAAGATTCAACAGACTTTTGGTGATGACGGCGTGAGCATCACACAAATTAAGGAGTGGTACAATCGCTTCAAGTTGGCCGCACATCATTGGAGAGCAGATTACGTTCCGGTAGGCCCTCAACAAGTTGGAATGATGGTCTTGTGGATATGGTGGGGATAAGCATTGGTTCGGTTCACTCCATTCTGAAGCACGTATTTGGCTATGCAGAGGTGTCCACAAAATTCATGACACTGCACCCACCCATTCTTCACATCTGATTCAGACTTTCTTGGCCAAACACAACATTCCTCTGGTTCATCAGGCTCCCTATTCTCCCGACATGGCTCATTGCAATTTTTTACTGTTCCCCCAATCTGAAAATTCAGTGAAAGAGACCCGATTTGAGTAATGAGAACACATTATGCAGAAGGCGACAACCCAGTTGTACTCCATTCCAACAATAGTAGGGTACCTGGGAGTAGTGTGTAGAGTCCCAAGAAGAGTACTTTAAAGGGGATTATGGTTTCAAACCTCCAGGTGAGTAATTGTATTTGTCCGGTCCAAAGGTTGGATAGTTTTTGAACACACCTCGTATAGCTCAAATCAACATCAAATGAATAAAAAAATACAAATTTGATATGAGCTAAAAAATGCTGAGACAGTAAGCCTGAAACAGGAGGGAATGTTAATACATAATATGGATTAGATTAAATAAGGGAATGTGCAGTTACATATTTCGGTAATTATGCTCTGAATGTCAATACACAACATTGTGGGGGGGGGGGGGGGGGGGAGAAGAGATGCAGCAATGAAAGATCTGACAGCAGCCTGTAACTCCTGGCTGCTTGCATCAGGGTTACATACTTATAGTTGACCATACCCTATTTTACTTCCAAGTGGTGGTCCTAGAAACAGACATCAACCATATAGTCTGGCTAAGAGAACAGGGGTTGAAAAGAGAAGGCAAACACAGTCCAAAAAATACAGTGATAAAACCGGATGTGTCAAGCCCAAAGGTGCAGATATTGCAGCCTCACTTTAAAGTACAACACAATATCACATCCTTTTCGGGATAAACGCTAAAGAAGGAGAACAAACAATATGGTTGATATGACCTTTGTGCTGTGTGTGTGAAATATTTGTCTCGTAACAAGCATCAACCATCGATGTTAGCATACCTCCTAGAGGTGACGGTGGGAAATTGTCCTGTAGCAAGACCTCACACATTGACAGCTTAGCAGCTACGAGATGTGCTAAAAACAGAGTAAAGGATATATACTCCTGGGTATACTAAATGTCAACAGGATAAAGCCTGGAGGCTGGACATCCCACAGCTGCACCTTCTGAATGCCTAATAAACCGGAGGAAGAAAACCACCGACAAACTTCCTACTAATAGTCAAATGTGAGTACAAAAGGCAACCAAGAAAGACATGGGACAGCACTTTCTAATACCTTCCAGCACCTCCCAGATAGATTAGCAGAACAAAAGATTAGCTTTTGGCTTCCTGGCACCAGACACTGATCTGCCTGATTGAATACCAGAATTCCAATATCCCACCACAAGCATAATAAGCAAAAACAGAAGTCGTCTAGCTTCAATGTACGAATTTATCTTTGTGTGTGTGTATGATAGATACGTCTGGTTCAACCAGCATCACGAGCAATGACAGAAGTTATTTCTCTTCAGTTTATGATTTTATCAACATGTTCTAATAGCAAGTTCCACCACATACTGAGAATGTGTGCAGAAGCACAGGTTTGACAAAAGGGATTTATGTATAATATATATTGTATTTTTAGTTTCAATAACTAAAGTTTTGTGCCTTGATTTGTCTTTTTGCTCTCAAGTGGAAAAGATTGAGAATCACTGAATAATGATCTTTATCAATGACTCGACAGAATTACAACAGCTCAGAAGAAGAAACAAGGTCATTAAAATAAATAACCAACGTAAGGTGGTAAAATCTGAAAAGTATTTCAACAAAGCAATAAATGATTCATAGTAGTTTCTCCAAGATTTGTCTGGAACTGCTTTGTCCTAAATCTGACATACAAGGTCCCATGTGGAACCAGAAGAATCATGTACAATCAAGTCTGCTATGGTGAGGTCACGGTTTACAAAAATAAACAAGAGCAATTATACATGTTTTTCTTTTTGCGTGACTGACATTAAGAAAAAAATTGTCTCAAATAAAATATATTGCACATTGCTGAAAGTTCTCCTTCAGCAGAAGTCTGTAAACTCCTTCAGGATAGGGAATAGAGGCCATGTCAGTGAGTGGATGATAGACCAAATTCAGCCTACAGCTCATAACTAATAGTAACAATCAAACAGTGTCCACAGAGTTATTACCAGTACTTTATATATATTTATACATGAACAAATCTGTAGAATGTATGAAAATTGTGCGGTTCTACAAGCAGGCTTCAAATGTAAATATATAAACTGCAATGGGAAATTGAATAACTGCCATTGTCATGTACTTGTAATTTGGCAGAATCACTGCTATGAATACATGTCCTGTAGAAGGTATCATAGTGCAGACGGGCCAAATGATGTCATAGCAGCTTCCCACTTCTGACATTACGCGAAAGCGGCACAGCATTCTGTTATCTGTTATTTTTTAAACAGCGAATGAGTGAAGCCAATCTAAAGTAATCGGCGAATGAAGGTTCAGCACAGTGATGCATGCTTGTCCCTCCAGCAAGTGTATGAGTGGAGTAGGAAGTTCTGAAACTGAACGAGCTCTGTGACTGTTCTCGACTGGGTCAACCACACCGAGCAGTGATATCTCAGAGTTCATTGCAGTAGTTGAACACATCACGATGAAAAATCACAGCGCAGCTTTGAATGAAATAGCTGCACTTCTGACAATGTGACAAATGTGGTTCACACATGTAAGGTCAAAGCACTACTGCCAACAATCCAAATGAGCTGGGCAGACATGACTCAGGCTACATTCACATTAGATTCAGAGGTCAACTTGCACCTAGAAACTTTTAGCTGTATTCCAAGATTCCTGAGTTATTATGCCATTCTGGATACTTTTTTTCATACACATCATCATCCATCTGGCCGACCCTGGAACATAGTACCACAGTGGATGCTTCATATGTTCCTATTCTCAGCTATCTTCTTGAGTTCCTCCCATGAGATTCCACACAATTCGCAAAATACAAAAAATTACTGCATAAAATGCAACTGAATAAGATCTAAAATAAAATCACACACACTCAAAAAAACAACAACACCCAAACACACACACACACATGCAGTTTCACCAAATGACAGAATATCAAACCATAACAAGTCTGGACTCTGTACGAATTAACATCCATTTACATAGAAATCATCCATCATCATCTGATTTTGAAAATCAAGTCTGCCCCCTAATAATCACCTCTTTCGACAGCTCTAAGTGCAGCAGTGGTTCTATTCTGGTCTCTGTTACACACAGATCTTTCCCAGAAACCAGACAGACAAATAATTCAAATAAAAGATACAGATATAAATGCCAAAAACATATTACATTAGTCAGAATATCATCAACCAAAAACATATTGCACTAACTAGAGGTGTCTCCTCTCTATCATCAATCAGAAATATATTGCATTAATCAGAGATGACATCTCTCGGTCATCAAACAGAAACATATTACATTAATTAGAGATGTCACCAATCAGAAACAAATTGTATTAATTCAAGATATCTCTGGGTCATTAATAAGAAATATACATGCATTAATTAAATATGTCATCAAGTAGAGACATATTACATTAATTCAAGATGTCATCTCTCAGTCATTAATAAGAAATATACATGCATTAATCAAAGATGTCATCAACCAGAAACATATTACATTAATTGAAATTGTCACCAATTAGAAACAAATTGTATTAATTAAAGATGTCATCTCTCGGTCATCATCCAGAAACATTTACATTAATCAGAGATTTCACATCTCGATCATCAATCAGAAATATATTTACATTAATCAGAAATGTCATCTCTCGTTCTTCAACCAGAAATGTATTTGCATAATTTTCGAACATTTCCATGTAACTTCACAGAAGAAACAAACATAAGGGGCATTGGGAAGAAGACTAACGTCTGGTCAGGCAAAATACACTGATCAGACATGTTAGTCGGGGTGAGGGAAAACATACTGGCCAAGACCCTCATGTTGACTTCCTGCAGTTCTTCCTGGAAACGGGTTGTTTTCATGGCAGCCTAGCTAACAAGGTGAGGGATCGATGTGATCCCCGTAGTAATGAGCAACACGCAGGTCAAGCATAGTACAACTGCCCAGTCCACCTTCATCAGCACGCTCGGGATGTGAGGAAAGCTACTGCAACTGTCACTTAACGTCCTTTTTAGGGCGCAGAAAGAGTAAACCTACTCATTGTGGACATTCAAAACAACAAGTGGCCATTCATAAAAGATGTTCATAAAATTCATACATTTTTTCAACACTCCCCTTCTCCACGTCTACTTTTTATCGCTGCCTCTCCCGCCTTGTGGACATCTGCCACACATGGCTAAAATGTTATAATCCTATACTTAAAATTTTGTTTAGTTCTACACAATACATCAGTCCTATAGGGATAAGGGGTCGCTGTAGTCAAGAGGTTAAGGTACTTCCTTTCACAGTGATGAGCGATTGAATCTCGCAAGTTTCAAACGATCCGTGGTCTCACAGGAGGTAAGACCAGAGTGCCTGCATCCCGATTTACCTCCAGTTGTCTCAACCATTAGTCTTGCCACTGATCCAAGATAACTCGATACAAGAGTGAGATTGATGACCAGCGCCGCTTCTTCCTCACTATAATCTAAATACAACACACATCACATTATTAAGACAAAACCGTCTGATGTTGTAGATATCATCGCTTGGGATGGGCAATAACTTTACGTAATAACTTTCATAAAGATAATGTATTTAAAAAAATATGCAATAGTATAGTTCCGATCCCACATTTCGATGAAAACAAGACGTAACCAAAAGGCTGTCTTCAGGAACAACAGACAAGACTAACAAAAGGAGATGGTAACACACAAAAATGACAAGATGATACTTATCAAATGCAGCAAAAGTGACATTTGTGTATTTTTCTTCATCTCTGGAGAATTCCTTTTGGTCGTGACGTAGAGGGCTCAGTGGTTTCAAGGTAAGGTGTCTGCCTTGGGTGCCAGGGGTCGCGGGTTCCAATCACGGTGGAGACCGGGATTTTTTCACGTGGATCTTCTAGTAAAAATTCCCCTGATCTCTGGGTTGTGAGATCGGACTTCCGTGATTAATGTCGAGCACGATAAAAATCCCTTGGCAGAAATAAAAAAGAGGAGGCTTAACAGCTGCTGCCTGGGCAAAATTAAAAAATTCTAGTTAAAAATCTACCCAAAATTATTTGTACCTATCCCTAGGCCTAGTCAGCGGCAGGAAGTTTTAAAATACCTACTACGTATTGCCAAAGCCTTCGGCTACCTGGCAACAGACATTAACATGCCTGTTTGAACACTAGAAGTCCAAGTAGGTTTTGTTCCTGTTTTCATCCCAGCGCGGTATCTGAACTATACCTATTCATGTTTTCTCATATTTTATTTTAATTGACAGTACTGCCACAGCCTCGAATAATATATTTTCTTTTTTTAATACAGATAACTCAATCTAATTATGTGAAACACAAGCCACAAATATTATCTTCTTATTAAAGGTAAACATGAGTCCCATGGCAACTATTTCTGTAGGGGATAAAGATAATTTTTCATGGACTAAGCCGCAGCCTATGTGAGGTTGGGTGGCCAGTTCCCTTCCTTGCTGTTGTACTTTTCCCAACTCATATGTCAGGTACCCATTTACAGCTGGATTGACTGGGAGAGCAGTTGTACCAGGAACAAACCACACCCTGATTTTTTTCTGTCCATCCGTGATTTCGAACACCTGTGAGAGATAGGGCCCTGCCCGGTTAGCAATATGCCCTAGAAACAACACTCTCTGAGTGATGTCCCTATGACCTTTTGCGATTATGGGTAAGACAAGACAAAAAACTGGCTGTATTTAGACTCTGCAGTCTTCTAAACCAGTATAATGGTGTTAAGTTAAATTATGATGACAGATGCAGTGGGCCCCCTGTCTCAGAATGCAGTGTAACGCAACCTACCTCATACAGACAAGGAAAGGAAATTAATTTGGTAGATCTATACATGATGGGAAACAAGAAATAAGCAGAGCCAGTACATGTCACCTGTAAGTAATTTGTATGCAGGTTTTACATTTATGGCGTTGCTATTGCTGAGAGGTAAGGTGCTCATCTCACATGAAATGAATGAATCAAAGCACTAAAACAGTAGGTTTTAAATCCTGAGAATTTCAAGCATCTCCTGGTCTCAACTGAGGCAAGATTGAATGCCTGGTCCTATCGGAGATGGATGATAAATTCAGAAGCCCCATGTACATGATGTGCATGTAGAACCCTTGGCCACTAAAAATCAAAAAGTGATGTCCTCCAAAAAAACATTATTCCTGACTAATGCCTCATTAGTAATAACAGCTTTAAGACAATATTAAGATAGATGCATATAATCCCTGACACAGCTCCTGGCAAACCACCCAAGGTTGATCATTCAGTGGATCCCCTCCTACTGCAATATCTAAGGCAATGAAGCTGCAGACAATTAGCAAAGTGTGGAGGAGTTTTCACACAAACAGACATGAATATTACAAATAATGTGGCAAAGACCATAATTAAAGCCAACTTGAAGGGAAAATGGGCTGACCCGAAATGAATACAACTACTATGATTTAATTAGAGAAGAGCAAATCATCATCTTCAGATTCATGCTGAAGTTGGATGCACTGGGCTGACAGGCGCAAAATAAAAACCACAGTGCAATGCACACCGCCTTGGGGATTAGAGAAAAAAGGCAAACGCAAAATACAAATAAAAAATAAATAAAGATCATCTTCAGACTGTGAACCGGACATAATAGACTCGAGGATCATCTTCAATACAAAATGAAAATTTGAACAGATGAAAGATATCCATGCAGGGAGGGAGCATACCACTACAGTTAAACCCATCCTACAAAGTTGCACACTCAAACAAGAAGAGAGAGAACAATACTGGCCTGGCAAGACAACTGAGTGGCAGAAGCTGCACGGAGATTAAACAACCTTACTACTTCTGCATTCGTCCTGATAAAGGACATTTTGTTGTAGTTTACAGAGAGACTCTGATATATGTGCCTTTCAGCCTGACACATCCTTCGTGCGCTGTCAGACGTCAACTTAAATTTGTTCGAAGAAAGTAGCTGTCATTCTGAGGCTGTTAAAACTGCCATAGAGCTTGTCTAGTGTTGCCACTGGTGATGGAAAGATGTGCTTTCTCTGGTCCTCATATGTCGGGCAATTTTGCAGCAGATGTTCAGCGGTCATTTTCCCTGTACCACAGGTGCATTCGTCAGTAGCACCTATCTTCAGTTTATTGAATAGATGGTACCTCAGTCTGTTGTGGCCTGTGCAGAGTCTGAAGACCACGACCTGCTCTCTTTTATTCAACTGGTAGTAGGCATCATTTTTTGTGTAGCCAGTATGTTCTGTTTCCCATTTGGCCATGTATCTGGCCCTAATAAACATTTTGGACTCTTCGTAGGTCACACTAGAACCTGACACATCCAATTTCAGCTTGCATATTTGGGTTTCCAGGTTTGTCTTCCCACTGCGATCTATATCCAGTTTCCAAAGCCTCCACTTGGAGGTAGAATAGGGTCGGCCAGTTCTTGTTCACTGACATTGATGCAATTAATCAGCTATAAGTCATTGGCTGTTGTCAGCTCACTGTGCTGTATCTTCTGCCCCAAACAGCCTTACAAACACAAGTGTCCTTTGTAAGACAAACCAGGACCTTAATCTAAGGAGAAGACGATAAAGAAGATAAAAAATAGCCGACTGTTAGCCACTGCACTTGGGTGAAGACAGATGTGTCGGACCAAAAGGTGCAAATATCGCAGCCAAGCTGTAAACTAGCGACACAACACATTCCGTTCTCCAGACTACATCCTGCTATTTGCAAATCCCGGTTCAGGACTTGGTAGCGGGAGATTGAGAACAAACACAGAAGAAGAAGAAGAAGCCACTGTCCTGTACAAAAGGTAATGAAATTCACAACCAATAGTAATCTACATGGAAGCGGTCCTCCATCATACAAAGACAGAACAGACCAATCACTTGATTGTAGAAAAGGGGTAAAAAAGAAGTAACTAAGAGACAAGACAAGTTTCCCATTAATTCAGAGTTTTGTACACCTTTCTTCCCTAAACAGCTTTTGTTTTTACAAATTATTTAACTCTTTACAGCCTATGTCACCTAGAACTGGCCTCCAAAAATTCTAAATATAGCAGCACATGTCGACCAAATTTAACATATGAAACATATGTTTGTGTTTCCTGATTTTGTTTGTCGAATTTAGTTGTTTTTTCGTGGCTCTACACAGATAGTTGTACAGACGCATGCACAACTGACGTTTAACTGTACGCTTATTTCGGGTAGGCCGATCACTAATCGTGATTTTTTTACGGTTAGTTACATATCTTTTGCAGAACGTCGCTTCTTACAGCCGCCAACGTATTTGGCTTTTATAAGTTTCTTGTCAAGTGTGCAGTATGGTAGGTTGCCGTACGTGGAGGAGTGAAAAAAAACATTTCTGCGAAACTGAACACAAGCATGATTCGAACCAGGTGTGTTGGGATAGGGAAACGGACACTTCACCCCTAAGGTCATTCAGCCTCCTACTAATCGTGATATGAGATTTGAAAGTCTACCCATTTACTGCGACAAAAGTTGGGCTTCAAGGCCGTATAAATGATTTATTATTTGATCAGTCCAATGATCACACATCTGGATTACTCATGGATAATCAACACATGTCCGATTCAGACTTTGACTGGGCCATATCATATAAAAGGTAGGTGTATAGAAATTGGAGGAAAAAAAAATTTCTCTCCAATTTTCACCTCTGCATTAATGTCATTTAGCGCTTCATACTAATATATCATCTTTATTATGAATACCTAAAGAGAAGACTGATGCAATTGTCCCCACTGGATGTAGCAGAAGAGGAAAATCATATTCATCATCTACCAGAGGAGAGAGAACGGGAAAATAGGTCTTTTGGACCACCCCCTTATGAAAATCTTTGCCTACCAGTCATAAAAACACACCTGACAGAAAATGTGGCCACCAAGGAGACTACGCCTAATATTCTCAAGACATGTGCCTTAGAGACTGTCTCTAGCTACAAAATGTGGCCACCAAAGAGACTACGCCTAATATTCTCAAGACATGTGCCTTAGAGACAGTCTCTAGCTACAAAATGTGGCCACCAAGGAGACTACGCCTAATATTCTCAAGACATGTGCCTTAGAGACAGTCTCTAGCTACAAAATGTGGCCACAAAGGAGACTACGCCTAATGTTCTCAGGACATGTGCCTTAGAGACAGTCTCTAGCTACAAAATGTGGCCACCAAGGAGACTACGCCTAATATTCTCAAGACATGTGCCTTTAGAGACAGTCTCTAGCTACAAAATATGGCCACCAAGGAGACTACGCCTAATATTCTCAAGACATGTGCGTTAGAGACAACAGTCTCTAGCTACAAAATGTGGCCACCAAGGAGACTACGCCTAATATTCTCAAGACATGTTCCTTAGAGACAGTCTCTAGCTACAAAATGTGGCCACCAAGGAGACTACGCCTAATATTCTCAAGACATGTGCCTTAGAGACAGTCTCTAGCTACAAAATGTGGCCACCAAGGAGACTACGCCTAATATTCTCAAGACATGTTCCTTAGAGACAGTCTCTAGCTACAAAATGTGGCCACCAAGGATACTACGCTTAATATTCTCAAGACATGTGCCTTAGAGACAGTCTCTAGCTACAAAATGTGGCCACCAAGGATACTACGCTTAATATTCTCAAGACATGTGCCTTAGAGACAGTCTCTAGCTACAAAATGTGGCCACCAAGGATACTACGCTTAATATTCTCAAGACATGTGCCTTAGAGACAGTCTCTAGCTACCCAGAATTGGCAGTCCTGGTCTATCCGGATGGATCAGCATTCAAATCTACCTCTTTTGCAGGGTATGGTATCCATATTAAATACCCGGATGGGTCCATATAGGAGTTTATGATTCAATGATTCATGCGACGAAAACTGTTCAAATGATGAAGCGGAGGCCGAGGCTATAAAACAGCAGCTGAGATTTTGCACCAACGGCATGATTTGGGCGAATTGTTGCCAATGAATTTTGTAAGTTTTAGTGATTCCAAGTTGGTTCTAGAGGCGCTGAAGAACACCCCATACAAATAAAAGGAGATATTCTTGGCAGGGAAGGCGATCAACAACATCATCACTGCCCACGGGATAAATATCACCTTGCAATGGATCCCTGGGTATAGTGGGCTACTAGGGAACGAGATGGCTGAAAGATTAGCAAAAACAGGAGCCTCGAAACAACAATTGGATAGACCCTGCAGAAACCATACACTAAAACAAATTATTAAGAATAATACCCGGGAAATCTGGATGAACAGATGGGTGACGGGAACAACAGGTCGCAGTATATTTAGTGAAATGTCAGAGCCAAAAAGTAACGATAACATAAATAAACTAAATAGAAGAAATTAAAGTCTCATCTTTCAGTTCCAAACAGGACATACCAGAGTCAATAGCCACTTAAACCTCATCAATCCCCAGCACCTGCCCTTCCGCAGACATTGCTCTCATTTTGATGAAACAGTTAGACACCTACTCATTGAGTGCAAGGTGCTTACAAACATGAGGAAAAGATTCTTACAAGCACTGTCAACAATTGCCAACATACTGTACGGAGCAGTGAAACAACTGAAGAAGTTCTATATAAGAATGGCATTGGGATGCCAAGAGCAGGCTTGCTCAGCAGCTATGAGATAACAACAACATTATGAATACTTCATGTCATAGATAGTTATATTATGTGTCTCACAATGTTTAGATCATAATTTTGGCTCAATTTGTTCAAAAATAATTTATTTTATTTGGAATAAAACTTTGACGCACGGAATTCCTACATGCCCGGACTGAAAGACACAAATCTACAAAATTAGCCCGGACAGGAAAGGGTTACATTTACTTTTATTTCTCATGAGTGTCTTGGCAGCATTTTTCAACTATTAGGGTCGAAGCAGAGTCATGGTCTTCAAGACTGCCAGCTCACACCACAAGAAAAACATGGTACAATATGAGAGTGGCCAAGACATTTTACTGTTTCATGTAGAGTGGCTGGTTTTTGGGTGAAGACTGTGAGGTTGCCAGACACAGACAGTAAGTAAGTATGTAGAGTTTTTTTTATCTCCATAGTACGAGAGCAAAGAATAACATCAGGGTCAGGTGGAACATAATGATCAAGACTCGATCTCTCGTCAAAGTCACACCCCTAGAAACAGGCTGTGTCAGATAATTTTGGCCAATGAGGGGGGGATCAATACTGTGATGCCCATAGTGGGGAAACTTACTGTGAAAATTGCACTATAGCCAGGAGGACCCCGGGCCACCTTCTCAAGTAAAGCTCAGGATGTCAGAAGAACCACTGTAACCCGCTATCAAAGAAGTTAACTGATCAGCACGAGTAGCTCCAAATAACATCCCCTAGTACTGTTTAAATTGGTCTAGAGTTAGTTTTCCATCTTTTCCTGCATGGATTCCAGGACCCCTTACTGGAGAGATCCCAAGTCTCCTTACTACTGAGAAAAGAATAGGACCACTTTAACTCCACATGTATGCCCTAAGCCAAATAAAGAGGGTTGTGCCTGGGGGCTAGCAACCTTGTCATGTAAAACAAAATGCTACAGAAACCACCAAAGTAAAATAACAGAATGCCTTGACTCAGCTTCCTGTAAACAGCCAACTATAGCTGTCACCGTATGGTTCAGGATGAGACAAATGAAGATAGAGAATAATATGTTTCTAGGAAGTTCAGATTGACATGTGACACATGAAACTGGCCAGGACTGTATGCAGGAACTAGTACAGAAAGTGGATGAAATCACAGATGACATATTCTATTGGCAGATGGTTTCAGCCGCGTCATGATAAATTGCTGATTCAAAAAGCATCTCTGATGTTACTGAAAGGCCGAACAGCCAGATCAACTGGCAGGTTGAAGTTTATGACATGCAGCTTTTCCAGGGACACTAAAGCATCTTCAAAACCTGGGGACGAAATTTAAAAAACGTGTTTAGATTCTATGAATTTTAATTAAGACGAGGAGGCTTCAAATGAAATCCTTAAAAGTAGAATAGATATGAGAAAAACTGTGCCTTTGTATTGTAACTTGTTAATATGGTTGATAAAGGATGTCAAGCGTGTCCTGCACATGCAGACAAACAACATGACGTTATATTGAAATTAAAAGATGGTTGCCACTATTGACATGTACCAAAGAGAAGCAGTGTTGTATTATCCATTTCTTTAGCAGTAAAGGGGTGAAACCTACAGAAATGCATCGGCAAATGAAGGTCTAATATGGTGATGCATGTCTTTCCCTCCAGCAAGTGTATAAGTGGAGTAGGAAGTTCAAAAACCGACGTGAGTTCTTTGACAGACTGTTTATGACTGGGTCAGGCACACCGAGTAGTGACCCAGAGTCGATTGCAGCCGTTGATCATCTCGTAAAGGAAAATTGCTGATTTCCGAAGCACAAATGAGGATGTAGGTGGGGTCTTGATCAGTAATTTTCAATTGACCCTCACATGAGGTGGAGTCTTGATCAGTATGTTTTACCTGAACTTGACATGAGGTGCAGTCTTTATTAGTATGTTGCACCTGGCCCTGGCATGAGGCGAGGTCTTGATCAATATGTTTTACCTGGACTTCACATGAGGTGAGGTCTTGATCAGTATATTTTACCTGAACTTGACATGAAGTGAGGTCTTGATCAGTATTTTTCACCTGACCTTGACATGAGGTGGCGTATTGATCAGTAATTTTCAACTGACTAGAAGTGAAGTCTTGATCAGTATGTTGTACCTGGCCCTGGCATGAGGTAAGGTCTTGATCAGTATGTTTGACGCCACCCTTATGTGAGGTGGGGTATTAATAAGTATGTTTCACCTGACCCTAACATGAGGTGGGATCTTAATCAGTATGTTTCACATGACTCTGATTACTCCACTCATGTGGTTGATGAGACTGTGCCTCTATAAAAAATGAGGCACATATACCTATATAACTGATAACATATGGTCATCTTTCATTTTCTGTTTCAATATTTGCAAGAACCCACCAGTGTAACTAGTCTCCTTGCAGGAAGTCTGTTAATGCTCTATCAGTTGTGGTCTCAGTAGCACTTTGCTGTACATGATGAGGCTGCAAGCCCCATGCATAAATAGCTTTAACCACCTTTCAGGATATACATTACAGAACACAGCTGTTCAACTGTGTCCACCTTAACTGAGGGTCTCAGCATCCATACAAAACCAATAATGAAATGGAAGTTTAATGGGTGTACATCTTTAGAGAAAAATTCTTGACTTAGTCTCTACTCTTCTACCTCTGTGTGGGGTGGGGGGAACTTGGTGTAGAGCTCCTTTTGTATATGCTTGCAATTGAGAGAGGTGATTGGCCTAATATGTATTTAAATGATTGATGATCTACTGTGTTCAGGTGTGGAGTCCTTATTGTAGAGGGAATATAAACATGCTGGAAAGGATATAAAAAAGTGCGACAAAACTGATAGCTGGATTCCAGAATTACTGTTATGAGGAAAGACTCAGAAAAACAGGCCTTCGGTGTATAGAAAAGAGAAGAATTCGAGGTGACGTAATTCAAGTTTATAAGATAATCAACTTGACGGATAAATAAGACTATAGCAATGTTGTTTTTTTTTTCAAATACTGCCACCTACAAAAACAAGAGAGCACAGCTACAAATTAATTAAAGAAAGGTCCAGATTAGATATTAGGAAATATTTGATTAGTCAGATAGTGGTGATTGCTTCGAATGCAATGCAACATGAAATAGTGGAGACAGGGTCAATTAATGAATTCAAGAATAGAATGGATGCGCATAGTTTTTAGATCAAGGAAATGTAAAAGAAACTGGTTATATGCTTATAATTATATATGATTATAAGTTTTAATAAACATTTTTCCTATTTTTGTAACCATATAGTACTGAAACATTGTATGTATGTATTTATTATTTTGTAATTATAGGAAATGTAGTGAATAAAAACCATTTGTGTCAAGCCATCACTCACTATTTGTATTCATATCCAGCCAAATAGTTAAAGGCCTCTATTTTTATTCGGCCGAAAATGTTAAGACCTTTATTCATATCTTGCAGAATAGTTAAAGGCTTCTGATTATATCCGGCAAAATAATTAAAGAACTCTATTCGTATTCAGCAGAATAGTTAAAGATGTCTATTCATATCCAGCCAAATAATTAAAGGCCTCTTTTCGTATCCAGCCCAATAGTTAAAGGCCTTTATTCATATCTCACCGAATAGCTAAAGGCCTCTATTCATATTCTGGTGAATACTTAAAGATCATATTATTCTTCTTCTTCGACGTTTGTCCTGAAAAGGACATTTGTGATGATGTAGTTTACAGCGAAAATGCGATATCTGCGCCTTTCACCCCCCACACATCTGATTTCAGCACAGCATTCTTGGGACTAGGTTTGTCTTCCCTGTTCTTCTTCTTCTTCTGCGTACACAGTCAGACAGTAACCATTATTTTCTCGAAAAAAGCGGCGGTCATCCTGAGACTCTCGCCACTACCATAGAGCTTGTCTTGCAGTTCCACTGGCAATGGCCACATCTGCTCTCTCTGATCCCCGTATGTCGGGCAGTTCTGCAGCAGATGTTCAGTGGTCATTTTACCAGTACCGCACGGGCATTCGTCGGTACACCCTATCTTCAATTTGTTGAATAGGTGGTACCTCAGTCTATTGTGGCCAGTGCGAAGTCTGAAGACAACGACCTGCTCTCTTCGGTTCAACTGGTAATAGGCATCGTTTTTGGTGTAACCAGTATGTTCGGTTTCCCATTTGGTCATGTACCTGGCTTTGATAAGCCGTTTTGACTCTTCGTACGTCATACTGGTATCTGTTTGTGGTAGCCTTGCACCTTCTTTTGCCAGTCTGTCTGCCTCCTCGTTGCCTTGGATGTTGCAGTGTGACGGAACCCACTGTACCACTACCCTTTTTGGTGCGGACAGCTGGCACAGTTTGCAGAGTGCTGCTCTTAAGTCATTAAGCTCAGTGTTTTTCTGGCTTTTTAGCGCTGTGACTACGGCGAGAGCATCTGTCAGCAAGACTATGTGGCTCTCATTTTCACTGTGGGTTGCCATTTCTTCCACTGCCGCCCTCAGTGCCTCTGCCTCCGCTCTGAAATTGCTGTCTTCCCTGTTCAATACCTAAGCTCTTAGCCAGGTTGTATGGCTCCAGTCTGTTTCCAGTGATGTTACTCAGAGGCGGAACAAAGTTTTGGTCAGTAAAGGGTCACTGACTGAGGTCAGCTCATTCACTGCTTCATCTTCTGTCCCAAAAGATCATTTTACAAAAAATCTATTACAAGAAATGAAAATAGCTCTAACCACCAGCTGAAATCTCTTGTGACAGCTTTAGTCTTACCAGACAAATCTTGTCTCTGTATTGACAGCTCTTAGTTTTTCTAGAATTGCGTCGCAAGCGTAATTATATATTTTCTTTAAATTTGAGGAGAACTTTCCACATGACCTGACCACTCACGTCAGCAAATACCGCGGCAGTAGGGCGGATTAATACAGGCGCACCCAGGAAGGAAACAACGCCATTTTGAAATTAGGACCGGCAAAAAATAGTCCGGGTATTATAAAAACTGAGGCAACCCAGGAGCCGGGACATATTGAGAGAGATTCAGAGAGATAGATTTAGAGAGGAACATTCAGAGAGAGACAGTCAGAGAGAGACAGTCAGAGAGAGACAGTCAGAGAGAAACACGCGTGAACGTTGAAGAGTGAACGTTGGTTACATTGACTGAGTTCCAAATTCAGTTTACAGAAGTAAAGTATTACTGATTTTTATTTATTAGTAATTAGAATTTAACCAGATTAAATTTTAATCAGCGCCAGACACGTGGGCAACCTTTCATAAAGTTTATGGTCGTCATAGAGTCTTCATAGATCTCACAGAAGCAGCCTAGATTAGTCATAGCTACCCGCTATAGGAGAGAACAGGCTTTCTGTCAGATCTAGATCGGCTGAGAGAAAACTTTACCATTTTACAGATGGTCGACCTGCGCCAGGTTAACACATGATCAACCTGCATTAGTTTAACACGTGGTCAATATGCACCAGTTTAACACGTGGCTGCCTTCACTAAGTTTGTAGTCATTGCAGATCCCTCGTAGATTGACAGCAGTAGCCTAGTCTTTCGACATCCACCACGTAGATCAACTGTTGTCACCAGGGAACAGAGCCAAGTACGTTTACCTGGATTTTAAACCATGAATTAACCATCGGTGTCAATACGCCAGAATTCGGATTCACGACACAGCAGGCCAAATACGGAGAGTAAACTGTTGACAATAGTTTTAGGTTTAGCGGTAGTTAGAGTTTTAAGTTATATGTAACCATTAGATAGGAGCGTGTAGTAAGTTTTGTATGATAGTGGTAGAGTTGTAATGTGTAGAAATAAAGAATTTGTTTTTATTGTTTTGAAATAGTGTCCATAGTTTATTAAAGTGTTATTGAAGTGATAGATTTTAAGACTGCAAAGGTGGAGAATTAAGGTGAGGCCTCAGTGAGCTGGGAGAGCAAAACTCCGTTCCGTCTGCTACAGTAATCAATAAATGGCGCACGAACCGGATTACGCAATCAATAAATGTTGCTGTTTTCCATGATTACAATATGAACAAAAAGCACAAAATGGCAGGAGGTTTAAACTTACAAGTTTCAACTATCAAAGGAAGTGAGAATAAGTACCTGGTTATTTCAGAGGCAGCTCATAAACTCAGAGGTCTCATGTACAAGTTGTGCACGAAAAAGAACACTGAGTACTTGAAAATAAAAAAGAACAGGCTTGCTAGCCGCTGCCTGAGCAAAAATGTCAAAAAATAATTAAACTAATATTCAATGCGCCACCTACCTCCTCACAGGCCAAGTAAGTCGCTGAAATAAAAATCTTAAAATAGAACCTCTTACAGATAGCTTCAGTAACCTGGCAGCAGGCATACACTTGCGTGTTTGAATACCAAGTATTCCAAGAATATTTTAGCTCCTGGTAATGTATCCATACAAAGTTTTTTTAAATATAAAAATCAAACTGACCTGTACGAGCGACGTAGCTCCAGTCCTGGTAGTAAGTGTCAATGAGTGTCTGTGTTCTGAATAGCAGCCGCAGCCAGGTGACCAGTTTACGCTCACTGGAGATAGAAGATATGTCATGTGTGCTGGCAGAGAACCACAGAACCGAATCAATGAACAGAGTTAACATAAGAACTTACTCGAGTAGCTCACCCTGTCAGAACAGTTTATTAACTGTGGGATAGATCCGTTATCAGTACCAAGACTCTCTCATTCATTCACCTGTCACTCCAGATGGCAGAGTGTTGGTCTAAAACTGCATTTTGTTTACACTAACCAGTTTTTAGGGTTCAGTTTGTTTGCAGTGCAGTTTCAGTGGTAAAAGTTTTTAATTAGTTTGCCAACCCCATGCATGTGATGATCATCCATCACATGAGATGAAGACAACTCTCTTTGTTCAGCCATGTGGACAGTCTTTTCTCTTGCTGTGTTCGCTGAAATGGGTGACATGTTCGGTGATTTGGATTAAAGTGAGGAAGAAACTGCGCCTTTTGTAAACCTCGCTCTCTCGTCCTGAGCTACCTTTGGCCAGTGGCAAGATTTTATCGAGATGACTGGAGATAGCACAGAATGCTGATTTTTCCTCAGGATTTCCTATCGAAGCCTTTCCGGTAAACAGGTATCCCGCAAGGCAGCGGAGGGGGGGTGACATCTATCATTGTGTGTCATGCATTTCCCATAACCGCAAGAGGTCGTAGGGATATCACGTGTGCATGAGTGATCTATTGATCATCTTTCCTGGGCGGTGTTCTAGTCCATTATAGTCCTGTGTAAATTTCAGCCCTGTCAAAACCGACGCTGTGTGCAGCTACGGCAAAGAATGCCAATCATATGAAGTTCAACCGTCTGAACTAGACCATGAAAATATGACACAGGTTTAAGCGTAGTGCTATCTCATATAGCCGATGTCCACGCCAGGATAATTGGAGGGAAGAAAACAAAAAACAAACGAGTTAACTGGTCCAAATGGAAAACAACAACACATTTCCGTGAACACAAGTGTAAGTCGTCAACTAGTATCAATTCCAGGCAAATCCGTAGCCTGCCGTCCTCAATAATGAACTAAAACACAAGAGCAATGTAGACCTGCAGCCAGTAGGCCGCCATCTTTGCCGCACTTTTGCACAACCTTCTGTTGTCGCCTGTCTCGGCATGCTAGGAACGAAAAAGTGATCACATTTTGTTTAACTGGAACTAGAAGACACTGAGGCAAGCCCGTTGAGGGATGCTCAGTAGCTAGAGGGGACAACGGAGATATTGATCACCAGCCATGCGAACAAATATCCCAGTCCAGGCTGAGTCTGCACAGCTTGCACGCAACTACTTGGTGATGAGACATTTGTTACTTTCACAAAGATTCACAGCTGGGTATTGATGCTTTAAACACACTTACTTAACCCTCCAACTGTCATAATGGTCGATCATCGGCCAGTCTGAATAGTGGTGGCAACGAATCAAATAGGGATATGCTTAGCTCTGGATCTAGTGTTGCCACTGACCAATTTGGTCAGTATAAAGTATTGGTTAGACCTAGATTGGAGTACTGTGTACAGGTGTGGAGTCCTTATCGTAGAGAAGATTTAAACATGCTGGAAAGGATACAAAGAAGAGCGACAATACTATTAGTGGGATTACTGAATTACAGTTATGAGGAAAAACGCAGAAAAGCTGAGAGACTAGAAAAGAGAAGAATTCAAGGTGACAATATAGGTTTATAAGATAATCACAGAAAAGGTTAAATTAGACTATAACAAGTTTTTAAAAATACAACCACCAACAAGAACAAGAGGGCACAGATACAAATTAACTAAAGAAAGGTCTAGATAGGATATTAGGAAATATTTTTTTAGTCAGAGAGTGGTGAATGCTTGGAATGCATTGCCCCAGGAGGTAGTAGAGGCAGGGACAGTTAATGCATTTAAGAATAGATTGGATCCGCATAGCTTTTAGAGCAGGGTAATGCAAATGTAACTAGTTGTATACAGACTCTGATGTGTCTTCTAAACCAGTATAAAAACGTTAAGTTAAGTTAAGGTTGGGAAAAGGTGGACATTGTAGAAAATAGGCCATGCCCAGACACTAATTTCATTTTTAGAAATCCTAACAGCTCTCAGAATATATATTTGGAAAGGTGGATTCATTATACTGTGACTTTGGTAAGAAGCAAAAGAATCCAGAGAGAGAAATATTTTCTTTCTATTCTGGAATCTCTATGTTGCAACAACTTTCAAGAATTTCAGCCACCACCAACAGTTCAGCCTCAAGATGGGCATTCCATGCCAGATGCTGATACTGTTGTGCATCATTTTTGACTGTTGTATGGCAAGAAGAAAGACTGCTTTGTTTGCAGTTTTTTTTACGTTCGCCTTATTTTTCTAATCCCCAAGGCGGTGTGCATTGCCCTGTGTTTTTATTTTTGCGCCTATCGGCACAGTGCATCCGACTTCAGCACAAATTTTATGTAAGGGTCGGCTTCCTCCTGCATTTTCTAAGGGTTTGCTTCCCCGGGGTAACGGCCGGTGCTGTGATGGGGATCGAACCCAGCACCTTCTGGTTGTGAGCCGTGCCACTTAACCACTAGGTCACGCAGTCCCCCTGCCCAAACATATAAAAGCCTTGAGATAAGCATCATATGATGTCTTCAATACATTAGTTAATGAGTTCCGAACTGTCTGCAATAACTTACTTCAGGGCCAAACATATAAATGCCTTGAGATGAGCATCCTCGCTGCGTTTGTGTGGCATGTGTGATCTGATGACTGTGTCAATGGCTCCTAGGAATGTCTGTCTCGCCGTGATGGGTTTGCCTCCAACCATATCAAGGTGGAACGACTGAGACAGTTTCCTGGCCGGGGACTCATTATACTCACGACCATGCTGAAAAATAGATAGGACTGAAATGGCATAAGAATAAGAAAAAACAATATGAGAAACATTTGGATAAGAAGCACATTAGGGAAATTAGCTGATAACTTTATAAGGCAGTCTCTGTTCTCGAATCCCAGAGCAAGAGAAATAGAAAGAGAATTTGAAGAATGACAGTGGACCTACCAGGACGAGGGACAACTCCGATATAAGTGATAAGTCTCAGTCAACCATATATAGTAGATGTAGTTCTAGTCATTGCACTATAGCCAGTAGAACCCAAGACCACCTTCTCAAGTACATCTTGGTATGTAAGAAAATCAATGTAACCCACCACGAAGATAACATCGCCAAGAGCTAAATTAACTCAGTATGAATGGTCTCCAATAGCAACAAGCCACTGTCAAGTGAAACATACTGACTAACACCGCACCTCACATCAGGACCAGGTGAAAAATACTGACTAAGACCTCACCTCAAATCAGGACCAGGTAAAAAATACTGACTAAGACCTCATTTCAGATCAGGACCAGATAAAAAATGCTGACTAAGACCTGACCTCACATCATTGTAGGTGAAACATACTGAGCACCAAGACCTCACCTCACATCAGGGCTAGGTAAAACATACTGACCAAGACTTCACATCAAGGCCAGGTAAAACATACTAGCCAAGACATCACCTCACATCAGGGCCAGGTGAAAGATACTAGGATCCAACCTCAAATCAGGACAAGGTCAAAAATAATGACTAAGACCACACTTCACAACAGTACCAGATGAAAAATACTGACTAAGACCTCACTTCAAAACAGTACCAGATGAAAAATAATGACTAGGACCTCACATTACATCAGGATCAAGTAAAACATACTGAACAAGACATCACCTCACATCAGGGCCATTTAAAACATACTGATCAAGGCTTCACCTCACATCAGGGTCAGGTGAAACATACTGATCAAGACCCCCACTTCAAGTTGCAGCTGCCTGCCCAATGAGCGGGGGATCCACACTGTGATCCTGGCAGTGGTGAACCTACTACAAAGCCTTACATTGCACTTCAGCCAGGAGAGCACAGACCCACTTTCTTCAGTATGTGCCAGGATATAGGAAAAGCCACAACTCACTACATCATCCAGAGTGAAGAACTCCACAGGAGTAGCTTCAGACAATACCACCACCACAGATAACATCAACAACAACAACACCACCACTACCAACATCACCAACAATACCACCAACACCACAACCCTCAACAACACCACCACCAACAATGTCACCCTCAACAGTAACACCACCAACAATATCAACACCACCCCCACCAACAACATCACCAACAATACCACCACGAACAACACCACAACCAACAACAACAACACCAACAACAACAGAACCTACCTTCATATCATAGTACTTGAGAAACAAGTCCCACCCATGCAACATGTGAGTGACATGAGATGACCGACTTGGGAAGCAGCCAAACTGGACCAGGCTGGAAGATTGGCCCATTTCCATCAAGCCATGTTCAATCAGATCCCGTATGGCCATGGCCAGGTCCTTGCGTACACACTGCGTCACAGCGGGACTGGACTGGGGTACATTCTGAGAAAAATAAACAAAAGACTGAATGGTCAGTTCATGATTTACCTAATCAATCAATTTAAAAACTTGGCCACTCCTTGCAAAGCATAGGTCTTCAACAAATACATGCCAAGATGAGCCATCCGAGCCAGTTCTGTCCACACATCTTGATATTGGCATCCAGCTCCCTCTTTCATGAGTGTGTCGGCCATCCGCTATTCCTTCTGCCCTGTGGATTCCAGAACAGAGACTGTCTTGTAATAAAATCAAGTGGATTCCGTGATGTGGGACCTATCCAGCGCCTGCTCTGTATGTCATGCTCCACTAATACCTGTCCCATTCGACAGTTCAATGTTTGTGATCTTATTGTACCATTTCCACCCTTGTATTCTGTGCAGACAAACACTTATGATGGTCTGTATCTTTCTCCTAAGTGCCGTTGTTGTTCTCCATGTTTCAGAGCCATACAATAGAATGGACTTTACGTTAGAGTTGAAGATTTTTAATTTGATGGTAGTTTTAATTTATATTGATTTTCATAAGGTCCCTAATGGAATGAAAGATCCTCTCACCTTCTGTATTCTTAATTTAACATCATTTTGTACCTCCTAATATGTCCAGATTGCTACCAATATATATGAAAGATTCCACATTCTGACGGAGGGTATCTCCCAACACATTTCTATCGCTGTTAGCTGTATCTATTTTCAAACATGCGTTTTTTCCTCTGCTGGCTGTAGGTATGGGACAGAAGAGCCAAACAATCAGCAAAGTCTAGATCGTCAAGTTGTCTCGTCAATGTCCATTTAATTCCACTGTCACTGGACAATATTGTTGACTTAATAATCTTGCCAATGGCCAGCAGGAAGAGTATGGTGATAGTAGACAGCCTTGACAAACCTCCATTCTTATTTTAAAGGGTTAAGAAAGCTGAAACTCATGTAACACAACATCTCATAGCCTGATGAGTTTTCTAGATTATATTAGAGAACTTCAGGGGCACTCCTTGGTGTTTGAGCAACTTCCATAGTAATACCCTGTCCAAGCTGTAACAGGCTTTTTCATAATCCACTAATCCTAAAAGAAGTGGTGACTTCCATTCCACACTTTGTTCAGCTATTATTCTCAGTGTATCTATCTGGTCTGCACAGGACCTATTTTGTCGAAAGCTGGCCTGTTCATCCCTTAACTATTCATCTATAGCCTTTTGAAATCTCTCTAGAATGATCCTGTTCAAAACTATCCCAGGTATAGATAATAACAGTATTTACCTTCTTCTGCAACTTAATTACATAGTCTACTTTCCAGTCTTCTAGTATTTCTTCCGTCTCCCAAACTTTACCAAGTAATTTGTAAAACATCAGTGTTAAAGTGCCTGTTTTTATTCTTTCTTTTTGCTCCAAGTAAAGTATAGGCCCCTACAGCTGCTCCCTTACAGGAAGCCTGCATCCAAGTAATTGCAGTGCTGGTTTTTGTAGCAATAGTTTTTACATAATGTGGTTACACAACTCTCTTTAGTCTAGGGGATAGGGGTTTTTATTATTCAGCCGAATACAGATATGGATAGTGATTGAACACTTTGCATAGCAAATTTGTGTTCAATGCATCTACCTACATTGCTTATAAAATGATCAATAAAAACGAATGTTTCACAGTGCTACATTGTTTCAAAAAAGGGCAAATATCTTAAAACTATTTAATGCTACTAACTAAAGCCTATTCAGTTTTTATATTCTCAACTAAAAAGCAAATGATGCATGAAACATGTATTCACTTTCAAAAATTCCAGAACCATAAACTGCCAGAGCTTTAGAAGGCACCAGGTGAACTAAAAGGCAAGTCAAGGGTAGTGCTACAGTAGATACCATCACAGTGTGGCATACCAGGAAATGAGACAGCAGAAAGGTTAGCAAAGGAGGGAGCAACATAAGAAGAAGATCAAACAATTACCTTCCATGAAGAAAATACTCATACCCAAGCCATAAGGAGTTGACCAAAGAAAAGACAACTATCACTGCCTTGATCGAGCAGAATAAGTGCTCCTGTTCCAATGAGAACAGGACATAACAGATTGAATGGCCACTTGCACATGTTAAAACTGGCTCCATCACCCTTATGTATATGTAGACAAGCAGCACAGACAGCTAAACATATCCTATAAGACTGATATATTCTTAGACATTGCATACTGAGCACTGGCCTATGAAGACGAACCTCCACACAAAGCTGTTTGGAAGCCTTGAAGAACTCTCCAACACAGCTACATTAATCCAGAGAACTGAACCTCACATTCAGACACAATAAAAGATGTGGTGAACAAAAAGAAGACTTTCAAAAGCAGCTCTCAATATTCTCTGCCAAAATGATGACATTTGAAGTCTGAAAATATGTTTCCTGCAGTGACGAACAGATGTTCACTTAGGATGCTTGTTGGAGATGCATATTTCTTAAACTTGAATAGCCACAATGTGAAAACTAACACAGATACTGATATTTACGCTTGGTTTTAACCGGTTGGTTGCCTATCCTCTGCCTAGTCAGCTGATGCAACCAGCAACACGACAAAGTACTCATAGCAAGAAGCTGTGCATCATGTTAGTATGGAATGAAAACAGAAACAATGCAACTGTTTTGGTCTAAAATTATCACACCACTCTTTGATCTATTTGTATTCAATTGCTGAGTACTTCTTCTTCTTCTTCGTACGCAGTCAGACAGTAACCATTATTTTTTCGAAAAAAGCGGCGGTCATCCTGAGGCTGTCGACACTGCCATAGAGCTTGTCTTGCAGTTCCGCTGGTGATGGCCACATCTGCTCTCTCTGATCCTCGTATGTCGGGCAGTTCTGCAGCAGATGTTCAGTGGTCATTTTACCGGTACTGCACGGGCATTCGTCGGTACACCCTATCTTTAATTTGTTGAATAGGTGGTGCCTCAGTCTATTGTGGCCAGTGCGAAGTCTGAAGACAACGACCTGCTCTCTTCTGTTCAACTGGTAATAGGCATCGTTTTGGGTGTGCTGAGTACTATTTGGCCAAATTCAAATAGTTCATTGAATGTACTATTTGGCATCACCAAATTCTTTATTCTTCTTCGGTGCTCGTTCTGAATTGGACGTTTGTGACATTGTATCATAGTTTACAGCGAGGTTGCAATATCTGCGCCTTTCAATTTATGCACAGCATTCTTGGAACCAGAATTGTCTTCCCTTTTCGATCCATAATATTTTAGCCAAGCTGCACGGTTGCAGTCTGTTTCCAGAGGTGGAATAGGGTCTCAGTCAGTTATGGGTCACTGACCCAAATGAAAACAGCCAGCTGTCAGTCACTAACTGCTGTCAGCTCATTCACTGCTGCCTCTTCAGCCCCACAAAAGCTGTTTTAATTTATTCCAACCCTGGAATACCAAACTGGAGCAGGTGACCGAGGTTTTAGTAGACCTGGTTCTTGACTAAAGGGACAATGGGCTCAAAACCTTTATTTTCCATCAGGGTTAGAGTAACAACTGAGCTTGCACACCCTGACAACCAAGTGTTGCCTAGGCCCGACAGGGAAGCGAAGAATGCATGTCATAAGAGGTGATAAGGATGGTTTGGCATGAAGCTAGCTACTTCATCCTGTAGAAATTTTAAGCCACAAAAACTTCAATACTCCAAGAGATGAAAGACATCAGGGCAATAGCGCACACTTTCAATTTCATAGTCACCTCAGCAATGATTTAACCTTTAGCGCACTCCGGCCAAGAACTAGCCGACCAATTCGGCCTACAAAAACGGTGTTCGGAAAAAAAACGTTTGTTTTGGAACGGAGACACTCCTGACAGCCATTTTCTTTATGCTGAATACGTCACCATATAAACACGATATTTTGCCGGTTAAAGTATCGTATGTTAGATTACAAATGGCTTTTGAGCAATTTTAATTTTGTATACGCCATTTGGAGCAAGCCAACTTTTTGCGAAAGGTGAAGTAGGTTGTTGGGAAAGATCTTTATCGAGTAGATCTGTTTATTTTGTTTCCTTAGATGAAAGAACTACGTTTGAATTGGAAACTAACAGTTGTGTCGATATTGTAAACACAGTATCGATAATTTGTTGTGGTATCCATTGTTTTCTATTGGAGCGACTAGGCCTAGTGGTCTAGTCCATATTTTTTCCCGAGATTTTAATAAATTTTCAACTTCATCTTTTTGTATCTCAGAAACTAACAAACACACAACAAAAACAATAACACCTACACGTTTGTTATTCAATTGTGTCTCTACACACAAGAAAATCATATTTATTGACAAACAAACAGAAAAGTTACAAATTTTGAAAGTCAACTACCATAGCAAGAAATTAAGTTAATTAATTAGGTCAAATTTTTTAAATTAAAAAATGTGGAGTGTTAAAGGTTAAGGATGCAAAGTGTTGAATTTGTGCAGAACAGATGCTGAGAAGCTCCGAGTCACTCAGAGTGCAATGGAACGGAGAGTACTAAAAATTCAGATATAGGATAAGATCCAACACAAAGAAATTTGACAACAAACTTTGTTTCAAGTCATTGTGGAAGCAGCAATATCACACAAACATGGCTAAGATGGACTTGTGGTATGCATGTCTGACAACAGATGGACATGTAGAACAATGTTTTGGTGGCCATATGCCTGTACACGTTCAAGGGGTCGCCGACCTATGTGAAGGCGAAATGGACTGATCAAAGACCTAGGACCTCATTGGTACACCACTCCAAAAGATCAGGACGTATATAGAATATTGTTGGCTTCCTAGCATACCATCGGCCGGACTGACGCCGAAAATAATGTGAAAACTTCAACAAACATGGACAACTCACAAGTCAACTAAAAAGAAATATACAAACCAGCCATCCACGACAAAAGGTCCTCTGTCAGAAGGGCTAATGATGTGATGCATAGAGTCAGAAGGGCTAATGATGTGATGCATAGAGTCAGAAGGGCTAATGATGCAATGTATAGAAAGTCAGAAGGGCTAATGATGTGATGTATAGAAAGTCAGAAGGGCCAATGATGTGATGCATAGAAAGTCAGAAGGGCTAATGATGTGATGCATAGAAAGTCAGAAGGGCTAATGATGCGATGCATAGAAAGTCAGAAGGGCCAATGATGTGCTGCATAGAAAGTCAGAAGGGCTAATGATGTGATGCATAGAAAGTCAGAAGGGCTAATGATGCAATGTATAGAAAGTCAGAAGGGCTAATGATGCAATGTATTTAAAGTCAGGGCTAATGATGCAATGTATAGAAAGTCAGAAGGGCTAATTATGCAATGTATAGAAAGTCAGAAGGGCTAATTATGCAATGTATAGAAAGTCAGAAGGGCTAATTATGCAATGTACAGAAAGTCAGAAGGGTAATGATGTGCTGCATAGAAAGTCAGAAGGGCTAATGATGTGATGCATAGAAAGTCAGAAGGGCTAATGATGCAATGTATAGAAAGTCAGGGCTAATGATGCAATGTATAGAAAGTCAGAAGGGCTAATGATGCAATGTATTTAAAGTCAGGGCTAATGATGCAATGTATAGAAAGTCAGAAGGGCTAATTATGCAATGTATAGAAAGTCAGAAGGGCTAATTATGCAATGTACAGAAAGTCAGAAGGGTAATGATGTGATGCATAGAAAGTCAGAAGCGCTAATGATGCAATGCATAGAAAGTCAGAAGGGCTAATTATGCAATGCATAGAAAGTCAGAAGGGCTAATTATGCAATGCATAGAAAGTCAGAAGGGCTAATGATGCAATGCATAGAAAGTCAGAAGGGCTAATGATGCAATGCATAGAAAGTCAGAAGGGCTAATTATGCAATGCATAGAAAGTCAGAAGGAATCTGTAGCATCTTCGACTCGGAGCAAGAGTACTTAGCTCAATTAGCTTCAAACAACAACAACAGCTACACTAGTAGCAGTTACTAGAATCATCAACTATCATCTTATCAGCTCACCTCATCCGAATCTGTCGAGTAGTCTTCACTGTCTGTGTCTTGCTTGATTTCCTGTTTCTGTTGCTCAGCCAGTTCCACACACTTGTTGACAGCCATCTCTAGTTTGGCTCGGAGATCCCTGAAGTGTCAGGTGGAGACAATAACAGTTCAGGTTCCCGGAATATGTTATGTGTTAACACTTGTGAAACTCAGGGATGTTTATCATTGACACCATAACTATTACTAATACTAACATCACTATACATGATGCTGCTAATATCACCCACCATCACCACCTGACCAAGATTACTCTTCACTACCACATCTTGTAGAAACTAAAAGTCAAAATAAAGACTACACTCAAATGAAGTAGAGGAGAAACTTAGTTAGGTTAGACTAAGGAGAGAAGGCATAAGGCTGGCTTCCTCCTCCTGTGGAAACTATAAGTCACAAGGAAAGAAAAAAAGACTCTACGCACTAAAGCATAAGAGGAGCGAGTAAGTCAAGTCATGGGAGGAAGATGATGGTCAGAAACAGAATTGATAAATTGACATCCAAGACAGGAAGGTGTGTGTGATACATGATCTCGTACACCTATCAACATGAGATACTAGATGATGATGATGATAGAGTACATATACCAAAAATCTCTTACCCCCAGTGATTTCCTCTCGGAGTCTTCTTAAGTAGATTACGTTTGAAATCCCGACTGCCACAGCCAAGTTGACTGATGACGTAGATCTGGAGAATTGTCAGAGCTCTCTTCATGATGCTGGTGGTGGAATCATTTATATGCTGGAAAATGTCAAGAGGGAGGTCAACATTTAATGGTGACATATTGGTGTATGGTAGGTGCTCAAGAGGTGATGCTAGGTGTTTGAGTGATCATGTGAGGTGCTAAAGTGATGATGGAAGGTGCTAGAGAGGTGATTGGAGGTGCTAGGGTGATTATGAGAGGTGCTTGAATGATAATGGGAGGTGCTAGAGTGATAGTGAGAGGTGATAGAGTGATAGTGAGAGGTGATAGAGTGATAGTGAGAGGTGCTAGAGTGATAGTGAGAGGTGCTAGAGTGATAGTGAGAGGTGCTAGAGTGATAGTGAGAGGTGCTAGAGTGATAGTGAGAGGTGCTAGAGTGATAGTGAGAGGTGCTAGAGTGATAGTGAGAGGTGATAGAGTGATAGTGAGAGGTGATAGAGTGATAGTGAAAGGTGCTAGAGTGATAGTGAGAGGTGCTAGAGTGATAGTGAGAGGTGCTAGAGTGATAGTGAGAGGTGCTAGAGTGATAGTGAGAGGTGCTAGAGTGATAGTGAGAGGTGATAGAGTGATAGTGGAGAGGTGCTAGAGTGATAGTGAGAGGTGATAGAGTGATAGTGGAGAGGTGCTAGAGTGATAGTGAGAGGTGATAGAGTGATAGTGAGAGGTGATAGAGTGATAGTGAGAGGTGCTAGAGTGATAGTGAGAGGTGATAGAGTGATAGTGAGAGGTGCTAGAGTGATAGTGAGAGGTCTGAGTGATGATGGGAGGTGCTAGAGTGATAGTGAGAGGTGATAGAGTGATAGTGAGAGGTGATAGAGTGATAGTGAGAGGTGATAGAGTGATAGTGAGAGGTGATAGAGTGATGATGGGAGGTGCTAGAGTGATAGTGAGAGGTGCTAGAGTGATAGTGAGAGGTGATAGAGTGATGATGGGAGGTGCTAGAGTGATAGTGAGAGGTGATAGAGTGATAGTGAGAGGTGATAGAGTGATGATGGGAGGTGCTAGAGTGATAGTGAGAGGTGATAGAGTGATAGTGAGAGGTGATAGAGTGATAGTGAGAGGTGATAGAGTGATGATGAGAGGTGCTAGAGTGATAGTGAGAGGTGCTAGAGTGATGATGGGAGGTGCTAGAGTGATGATGGGAGGTGCTAGAGTGATAGTGAGAGGTGCTAGTGATGATGGGAGGTGCTAGAGTGATGATGAGAGGTGCTAGTGATGATGGGAGGTGCTAGAGTGATGATGAGAGGTGCTAGAGTGATGATGGGAGGTGCTAGAGTGATAGTGAGAGGTGCTAGTGATGATGGGAGGTGCTAGAGTGATAGTGAGAGGTGCTAGAGTGATGATGGGAGGTGCTAGAGTGATGATGGGAGGTGCTAGAGTGATAGTGAGAGGTGCTAGTGATGATGGGAGGTGCTAGAGTGATGATGAGAGGTGCTAGAGTGATGATGGGAGGTGCTAGAGTGATAGTGAGAGGTGCTAGTGATGATGGGAGGTGCTAGAGTGATGATGGGAGGTGCTTGAGTGATGATGAGAGGTGCTAGAGTGATAGTGAGAGGTGCTAGAGTGATAGTGAGAGGTGCTAGAGTGATGATGGGAGGTGCTAGAGTGATGATGAGAGGTGCTAGGGTGATGATGGGAGGTTCTAGAGAGGATATGGGAGGTGTTAGGATGATTATGGGAGAGATTAGAGTGTTGATGGAAGGTTCTAGAGATGATGGGAGGTGCTAGAGTGATGATGGGAGGTGTTAGAGTGATGATGGGAGGTCTTAGAAGGATGATGGGAGGTGCTAGAGTGATGATGAAAGGTGCTAGAGTGATGATGGAAGCTACTTGAGTGGTGGTAGGAGGTGTTTATGTTGCGTTGGAATGTGCTGGAGTGGTGTTGGAAGGTGCTGGAGTGGTGATGGGATGGGACACAGTTGTGAATGTGCCTGGCAGCAACCTTACCATGCAAAAACTATTGCTACTGAAAACACACTGCAAAAAATTGTAATCAGGATTCCCTAAAAGCTGGTTAGCGTAAACCAAATACAGCGTTGTACCTCAATTCATAATTCCCAAAGACCTAAAGCTTCTTCGCAGTGAAATACGATTCTGAATTTGAAAGAAAACTAAAAATAAAAGCCTCATATATGGTACAGGAAATATGAGTTTCTGTGTTCGGTCATGTTGTACGGCTGGGCCAGAAAACCCGGGCCCACAAGATACTACTCAAGTTGTTCCTCAGCGCCAAAAGTCTTTCCTGACCGACTGGAGGTGCAGAACAGGCCGTCCCCGCACAGTATGGCTCCAGCAGATAGCAGCCTCCACCTTCGCTCTGGACGAGGTCTGGAACCCCGCCGCAGACATCTAAGAAAACATTATTATTATTAAATATGAGTGAATGGCTGGTTATTGATCCAGCGGCCTGAGGGCTCCTGCCCTTTGACCCACTTATGAGTGAATAACTGGTTTTGCTGGGGACTACAAGAAGAAAACATTGCACCTCTGTCCCTTTGTGATTGTGGTGGATTCATTGGTACTTTACTTTACATACACGATGAATGTATTAGATAATGCAATCTTCCTTAATTACCTTTTACAACATTTACAGTAGGTTCTATGTGATGGTTCTATTATTTCGTCATTAAGATAGGGACAGACAGAATCCAGAGGAGTTTTTAATTTTAGGGTCCCTAAATATAATGGCTCCTGGACTAAAATAGACTTCTAATATTAGGGGTCCTGGATACCAATATAATGAATCCTGGACTAAGATACACCTAATATGAGAGCCCATATCACAAATATGAGGATAGGTCAGTAAGTACGTCACAAACTGATATGGGATAGCAGAAAAATGTAGTTGGTAGATTCTAAAGGTGTCGTTAGGTGGCAGCACATCCAGCTTTGTGATTACTGTAGGTAGCAAGTGCTAGGTGTAGCATACACATGAGCAGCTTAGATTCAAAATCGTGTCTATGCACAGAGTTTACAATCAAAGCAAAGCGTGTTGTACGTTTTTATGTGACAAAACAACTTTGTGCAAAGGAAATGCTTCCTTCTAGAAGTGTTTGTCACATTAGATGGTGCATAACTGGGTCGAACAATTTTCTCAAAGACACTTAAAAATGGCTAATGAAACCCGACCCGGTCGCCCTGTTTAGACTGCAACAGAAGCATCTGTGTGGCAGGTGAGGGAAAATGATTTGGTTTGACAGGCTAGTAGTGATAAGCAGTGCAGCAACTGCAATAGGGTATTCACATGGTTTAGCCTACAACATAATACATGATACCATCTTGGCTGGAGACATTTCACGAATTATGAAGAGGTTGGAAGTAATGTGCAAATGTGACTGAGACAGGAGATCAAAGATTTCTATACTGCAGATTTTGGTGCATTGTTAAAGTGATGGCATAAATGTATCAGTGGTGGTGGATATCAGGTGGAGAAATAAGGGACAATGTAAGTGCATTAATAAATGGTTTCCAAGTTCGCATTTCTTTTAGTTTATTTTTTTTTTTTAACAGACTGTAATAGAGCAGGCTGGCTATGAAAAAGGGATCGAACAGGAAAGGCTAACCTGGCACTCAAATCATGCCTGATACCGAAGACAGTTGTGTTGGACCGAAAGGTGCAAATATCGCAGTCAAGTTATAAACTAGCGACACAAAGCATTCTGTTCTCCGGACTACATCCTGCTACTTGCAAAGCCCTGTTCAGGGCTTGATAGCTGGAGATTGAGAACAAATGCAGAAGAAGTCTATTTTTTTTAAGAGACATTTGTGACCTATTTACTGATTTGTCCTTGTACAACAAACCGACACAAAAACTGTAAGAATACCTACACTTTGGTTAGCTTTCTCCTGATCCTTGTCAGCAGCGATGGAGTGTGACTTCAGCTTCGGTTGTTGAGAAGACGTATCCTTCCGGCTGAGACTGGCAGCTCTTGTAGCTGTCTGTGATACATGATTGTTAGGAGATATTTACTACTCTTTTCAACAAGAGGGTGGAAGACTAGCATCAGGGTGAGTGGCAACATACTGACCAAGACCCTCTCCTCACATCAGGGGCAACATACTGACCAAGACCCTATCCTCACATCAGGGGCAACATACTGACCAAGACCCTCTCCTCACATCAGGGGCAACATACTGACCAAGACCCTCTCCTCACATCAGGGGCAACATACTGACCAAGACCCTCTCCTCACATCAGGGGCAACATACTGACCAAGACCCTATCCTCACATCAGGGGCAACATACTGACCAAGACCCTATCCTCACATCAGGGGCAACATACTGACCAAGACCCTCTCTTCACATCAGGGGCAACATACTGACCAAGACCCTCTCTTCACATCAGGGGCAACATACTGACCAAGACCCTCTCTTCACATCAGGGGCAACATACTGACCAAGACCCTCTCTTCACATCAGGGGCAACATACTGACCAAGACCCTCTCCTCCTATCAGGGGCAACATACTAACTAAGACCCTCTCCTCCCATGAGGGGAAATATACTGAGCAAATCATTTCCAACAGCGCTCAAAGGCTATAAATAAAAATTTAAGTGTATATTTCAGCTGAATGATTTAAAAAAATTATATATTTCTCATTATCCTGGTATTAAATCAGGCAGATCAGTACCCAAATGCCAGGTAGCCAAAAGCCATCCTTTTGTTCTGTAAATTTACTTGGTCGACCATTAGAAGGTACCACCTCAACATGGTTTGCCTTTCTGACCTCTTCAATTAACTATTATCGTTGAGTATGTGAGTGGTCCCCTTCCTGTGACTTACTAGACCTTGAAAATGTATTTGACTCTCTTTCTGTATATACCCACAATCGATTGTGTGGTCAACATGAGTCAGACCACCACATGAGATCCAACTACGAGCTTTATAACTGCAGCAACAACTTTAATATACACTATTGCAGTGTAAATTACTGCGGCTGTTGGCACCGGGCTTTCCCTCCAATAAAAGATCCTAGATCCTCACTACAGGGATTAAGATGTACTCATTCCAATTACAGTGCTTCAAAAGAGTCATCAATTGTTATTTTTCATCACCCCAAGTTGCATACCTGCTGCCTTCCTTGGATGTGGATTTAAAAATATATAGTCTTGAAAACAAAATACCTGGCCTTTATGTTTGATTATAACTACATTAATTCATTAGCTATAGGTGGATGTCCTCCATGGTCCACTGACACTCTTTGGTCCACAGTCCACTCACTGATGTGGCCCACAGCCCACTCACTGATATGGCAAACAGCCAACTCACTGATGTGGTCCACAGTTCACTCACTGATGTGATTTACAGTCCACTCACTGATGTGACTCATAGTCCATTCCCTGATGTGGTCCACAGTTCACTCACTGGTACGTCCTACAATTCCTGTCTGAAAGAAGATCACCGATTCTTACAATAAAATTGATTTACCTGTGCATGATCATGCAGGGGACATAAACATCGTTCTTTGCCAAGTGGTCCAGGACTGGTTGCCTCCCCTGATAAAATAGAATATTGTATAAATCTTAAAAGCAGTCTCTTCACAAAACTTGACTTTTCTTAATTATATCACAAGGAAGACAAACATGTTATATATTAAATTAAAGGAAAAATGAATGTGCAGTAAGAATATGAAGGTCTTGTAAAATTTAATAAAATATTACAAGTAATTATTAATAATTATATCTACATTTTTTGTAATAAAAACTATTTTTCACACACAAAAATGTCACCAATCCATTAATAACCACTGAAACGTAATGCAGATTGGTCTAGTGTACTTCAGAATAACAGTAATCCACATATGAATAATATCTACAAGAAAATAATTTTCTGTAGCAGTCAAATGGAGTTGAACTGTCACTGAGTTGCAGGTCTCCATTCACTCCCCATAGTCGACCACATTTTGGCAGCAATCTGAATGAGTTCTGGGTCTGAGTCAGTCAGTCAGTGGTGATGGAATTTGGTACTGAAACCCATTAGCTATCATGTTCTCGCGAGTTTGCTTTAGAAATATTGCATCTTAGTTTTTCTGTTTATGGGGTAGTCAAACTTTTTTGCCTTTTAGCAGCACTAGTTCCTGGCTGTGACAACGTCCCCTCATCTTCAGCATCAGATTCAGTAGACTGAGTAGGTTGAATAATATTATATTCTATGTCTGACTCAAATTCAACATCAGAAAAATGTGAATCCTCGTCACTGAATTCATCTAGCATACACAACTCCCTAGCTTTTTCTACAGATAAAAACAACCTACTATTAGACAACCTTGAAGTGCTAGGTTCGCTACACATTTTTGTGATAAACACCAAAAATTTGGCTGACTTGAAAGATGACAATTGTTTTCCAACTTTGAAATTTCCACACAAAAGAACGTTTTACAAAATGAAACTTAAATATAAGAGTCACTTCCCTTGTCATGTAATGTCAATTAAAATCTAGAAACACTGAAAAAATGGAAACAAATTTCGTTCAATGTGCTATTAACAATATGAGTGTTTTTTCCGGCATCAAGTGGATGCCAGGAAAAACGCTGACAGCATTCTTATGGCCTTTAAGAGTTAATATTCCTCCCGACGGTGCAAAGCAAGTCAAATCATTGGGCAAATGTCCACGATATTACAATGTAAGCATGTGATAATTTATTCAAAAAGAACACTATACAACACAATATTCATACCCAAATTCTTCTATCAGTACCAGAATTGGACACTAACAAACAAAGATAAAAGATACATAGTAACAACAGAGATGAAATACCTGCACAGAATGCTTAGAGTAACAATAACATAGAATCTGAAATGAATAACGAAGATATTAGGAGACAAGTGGGTACAATACCAGTGCTAGACCTCATTAAGAGACAACAAACCAAATGGTTCGGCCCCGTGACACATCAAAACCACATAGTATCCCTCTGAAAGCAACACTTTACAGATATAATGGAAACAATGCCAAGGGCTGCCCACACAGAAGATGGGTAGCAGAAATAACAGAATCAGTGAAGTGACTGGAGCACTGTGTACAGGTGTGGAGTCCTTATTTTAGAGAAGATATAAACATGCTGGAAAGGATACAAAGAAGAGCACAAAACTATTAGTGGGATTCCTGAATTAGTTATGAGGAAAAACAGAAAAACTGGCCTACTAGAAAAGAGAAGAATTTGAGGTGAGTTAATACAGGTTTATAAGATAATCATAGGAAAGGTTAAATTAGACTATAACAAAGTTTTTTTTCAAAATCCACCACCAACAAGAATAAGGGCACAGATACAAATTAACTAAAGAAAGGTCCAGAAAAATATTAGGAAATATTTTTTTAGTCAGAGAGTGGTGAATGCTTGGAATGCATTGCCCCACGAGGTAGTGGTGGCAGGGACAGTTAATGCATTTAAGAATAGATTGGATGCACATAGCTTTTAGAGCAGGGTAATGCAAATGTAACTCTGATGAGTCTTCTAAACCAGCATAAAAACATATGTTAAGTTAGGTTAAGTAAGTTACAGGTAATACCAGTCATGTGTCAACATGTGGGCCGATAACGGTGTTAGCCAGGTAGACTTGCCATCGACAAACCCGCTTCGTCTCAAAACCACGCGATCAGGATGGGAGATAATGGAAAACGGAACTAAACGCCGTTTGGAAATCATGTGATCTTGGGATGCAGATCCAATATAAGTCTCAGGGCTAACACCTAAGAGAACATTTCACTCCAGAGACAGAGGTAGATTCGAAAGAGACGTTCAGTTGAGAGCAGTCGACGGAGAGAGACAGTTGAGATAGACACACAGCAGAGAGTAGAGCACTTTAGAGACAGATCTGAGAGGATGCTCACAGAAACAAGCAATTGAATTGAACACAGTTTTTGAGTTGAGATTAGGACACGGAGAGGAGCAGTTGAATTTTAGGACGACACTTAACATTCGAAAGAGTTAGGCAGTGGAGAGCAGGTGACAGAGAGAGACAGTTGAGATAGACACGCAGTAGTTAGAGTAAAGACATTCATATGAGAGACGACAGCCTCAGGATGACCGCTGCTTTTTTCGAAAAAATACAGGTTGACGTTTGACAGCGTACGAAGAAGAAGAAGAAGAAGATATGAGAGACACATCAGAACGAGATTGAGTTCGACACAGGAGAGACCTTCAGTTGAGTGATACATGAGATCGAGACAGAGATCGAGATTTAGCTGAGATGATATGCAGATGAGAGCGCCATTTTAGAACAGTCAGAGAGAAAGTGAGCGAGGAAAAACACCGAGGTAGGACCTCTTCCATTATTAGCAGCAAGCAAGGTAACTACCCTCATAATATGTATTGGTCATAATTACAGTCGTCAGTAGCTTTTAGAGGCAGTCTTTCAGTGATCCCATTCATCATATTGACGCAGTCCCACCGATCACGTTGACATCACCTTGATCACGTAAATATAAGTCATGAGTAGCTTATAGAGGCAGTCTTTCGGTGATCCCATTGATCATATTTGACACAGTCTATTCTGATAATTTTGATCTACCGCCGACGAAGAGGAACAGGACCATGGACGTCATACCTAGGTATATAACCTACAAACTTCACCATCAGTGGCAATGTGTTCAATCACAGCAGGTCAGATTAGTAGAGGAGAAAGAACCGGGCAATAACAGTATTGATAAGGTTAGGTTTATCAGTGGGAGAGTTTTAGCAAGCGTGTGAGAGAAGAATTTAAGTTGTTAGAAATGTATAGTTGGTAATGTTACTTGAATAAAGAATCTGTTGTATTATGTTTTTATTTAGTGTTACTTGAATTTGATTAGAGTGAGTGTAGAGTGAAATAGAATAGAGTAGACCCCTTTACCGTCTGCGACAGAGCTCCAGCAAATCGATCAGCTCTGTTACAATATGTCTGATCCAGTCCCATTTTCTTCTCTTAATTAGGTGTTCCAGTGGCTGTTGTTCGCTCCTTTCTCACAGGTCTTCATTCCTCACCACGTCCTACCACATTATGCCAATTATCCTTTGTAGGCATCTGTTAACAAAAGACTGGAGTCTTTGTTGTATCGCCTTGGACATTCTCCATGTTTCATCTCCATTCAACAGCACCACCTGGGGGAGGCTCCTACCTTCTACCAGGCGCGTCAGCAGGGTTGCGGATTGCTGAATGGCCTCCTAATTTGGAGGTTAGCTGCGAATAAATAAGCAGCCGTGGACAAAAACGGGTTGGCAGGCATGGAGGCTGTAAGGAGGCAGCCCCTCCACCATGCAAAGACACAACAGGCTAATCACCTGTTTGTCTTAAAAAAAAAAACAACGATTACAAGTCAAAACAGAGAGAAAACCGAACTGACCTCAACGGCGAGAAATAAGGACCACGATTTACGGAACATGGAATGTACGAAGTATAAACGAAAAAGAACAAGAGCTAATAGAGGAGATGAAGAGAGCAAAATTGACAGTCCTGGCACTTACAGAAACAAAGAAAAAGGGACAGGGCGTTCTGGACCTTGATGGCAACATGCTATAGTACAGTGGAGTTCCCATGAGTGAACGAACCAGGGCAGGGGTTGGTTGTATAGTGAATGGTAACAGCAAAGCAAACATTAAAGGATGGAAGTTCATTTCTTCCGGGAAAGTCTACTCTAGGATTCTAGAACGGCGATTAAGAGGTCTAGCAGAGCCAAATATGGATGAAACTCAATGTGGATGTAGGGCAAACAGAAGTACTCAAGACCTTATCTTTACACTCAGACAGCTAAGTGAAAAGGCTCTTGAATATGATAAAGAGATGCATCTCTGCTTTTTGGATTTGGAGAAAGCATTTGATAAAATTCCTTGGGACAAACTCTGGGAGTGCCTGACAAGGAAGAACATCCCAGGACCCCTGATCTCTGCCATACAGAGTTTCTATAAAACATGCAGAAATTATGTGCGGACATCAAATCAAAAGTCAGGGGAGTTCAAGACCACTAGCGGAGTAAGACAGGGGGACATTCTATCACCGTACCTTTTCATACTCCTCATGGATGAAGTCATCAAAGCCTGCAAGGAACGGACAAAAGAAGTATGAAGTAGGCTACTGGAAGATGAGACCAAGTTACATATCGGAACTAGCATTTGCAGACGATGTGGCCCTGATCACGAAAACCGAAGCACATCTCCAGATCAACTTGCAGGTCTGGGAAGAAGAGTTGAAGAAGAGAGAAATGCACATCAGCAACTCCAAAACAAAAACCATGGTGATCGCCAGAGATGAAAAGAGACATCAGATAACCCTGGGAACACGAGCACTAGAGCAGGTCAGCAACTTTAAATATCTAGGAGTGGTAATAGACAGCAGGGGAGGAATCAAAGAGGAGTTAACTGCACGAAGGGCAGCAGCAGGTAGACTGTTCCATGTAATAAACAGGTTTCCTCAGTAGAAGAGAAATAAGCAGGAAAACAAAGATGGATGTATACTGCTCGACCTATGTGCCTGTCCTGACATATGGATGTGAGTCATGGCCACTGACTATAGCCCAAGAAAGGCAATTACGAACTTCAGAAATGAGGTACCTAAGAAAGGCGGTTCAGGTGACGAAAAGGGACAAGATCCGTAACCAGACAATACGTAGCAATCTTGAAGTTCAACCCCTGCAGACACGAGTGGAGCAGTCCCAACTACAGTGGTTTGGCCATGTCTGTAGAATGGAAGAAGATCGGATACCAAAGCGGTCATGGGAGATCAAAAGTCAAGGACGCAGGCCCCGAGGACGTCCCAAAGTACGTTGGGAAGACAACATACGACAGTCCCTAAGTGATTGAAGGCTGGATTGGAAAGAGGCCAGGAAAAAGACAGCGGATAGAGCAGTGTGGCGTTCTCTTTGGCAAACCTCTACACCTCACAGTAGAAGAGGAGCGACTAAGCAAGTAAGTAAGTACAACAGCACCAAATTGACAGTGTTAATCTTGATTTCTCTAGATCCCCATATATTGCTCAGTGTCAGGAATATCATTTTTGCCTTTCTAATTCTAGTCTTTACATCTGCATCCGTAACTCCTGACGTGTCAATTGTGCTGCCCAAATAGGTCAAGACATCCACCTCTTCCAACAGCTCTCTCTCTATCACGATAAGTTCTTTGTTGATCGGGTTGAACCACTTTAAGCATTCAAGAATAGATTGGATGCGCATAGTTTTGAGAGCAAGGAAAACTAAATTAAACTGGTTGAATACAGACTCTGCAGAGGGATCAAGATGCGGAGCAGCGCATGAGCGGCAGAGGTCAGCGACCCATAGCTGACTGCTAGCGTCAGGGCGAGCAGACCAGAGCTGCCAAGACCCTTCTACACCTCCACACGGTGATCCTGGATAACAGGCTGCAGCAGGGCAGACTGGCTAAGGAGATGGGATCGAGGAGGAAATGCTAACCCGGTACTAAATAAATGCTTCCTGAAGTCGAATGTGTTGGACCAAATATCGCAGTCAAGCTGTAAACTACGACACAGCGCATTCCGTTCTCTGGATTACATTCTGCTACTTAAGCCTTTTCAGGGCTTGGTGGCGGGAGATTGAGAACGAACGAAGCCAAGCCAAGACTCTGCACCGGCATAAAGGCGTTAAGTTTAAGCAGCAAAAACTTCAATAAATATTGACCAAAAAAATTCAAGCCAACATCAATAACAGAAGCAGATCCTCTGTCAAGAGAGCTTACCTGTTTTCTTCTAGGGAGAAGATATCTAGAGACAAACATTAAGAAAATGGAGAAGTCATGGTTAGAGCTGGAATGGATGGCCGAAGACAGAGGACTTTGTGTGTATTTGTTAAAAATCTGTGTTCAGCAGGGAGCTGAAAGGCTGGTACTTGTGCGTTAATTCACCCACGGATTATAATAGGTCAGATTTAGTAGAATGTAGCCACACGAAGCACCATACTTTTCAATTTGCGTGTCTTCAATTCGCGCGGTAAACCTATGTCCATGTCATTCTCAGATCTAACACAGTACGTGGAAGATAGATTTATTGCAGTTGTCACACTTGACATGCAAGAAAATAAATTTGCAGGAAAGACGAATTATACACACCGTCCGACTGTGTGCTAAAAATCATGTTATGACTTTGTCCGTCACAGTTCGTCAAGATCGTTAGAGATATCGCACATGTCAGGAGGACATTCCTGTTCGTTCTGGCACATGGTTAGAGGGCACCTAACTCTAACCCTAATCCTAACCCTAACCAGAACCAAAACAGAACACACGATAGATTCCTACATGTGTGAATTTCTGTGGCGACATCAGAATAAAGTCCGTCAGTTAGACCCGTTCGACAATATTCTGCAGGACATCACAGCATTTTGGCCTCCTCTTTAAATTGTGCAGCTACGAACGAACAACATGTGTATGTCCTGATATGTGTATAGCTTCAGCAATCCTTGGTAATTTGTTCCCCTCACGGCCCTTTTCAGGGCCCCCAAAACCCACAAACCAACATCAAGGTCCTTTTTAGGGGCCACCAAAAACAACAAAACTGCACCCTAATAGCTAGACACATATAATTATTTTTTTTACGGAAACCCGTGTGGTCATTGAATGGTATAAAATTTCAGAATGGGTGAATTAACGCACAAGAACCGAAAGGCTTGATGATGTTATAGTTTCTACAAGATAGAGTAGCCAGTCCCATGCTCAACCCTCCTTGGTCATCTCTTACAACATGCCTGGCAGGTTACAGTGTTACTATTCTTTGCTCCAATTTCAGGCCTGTGTTCTTATAAGGAGTGGCTGGTCGGGCAGTTGAGAGTCAGATATTGACCATGAGGACACACGTTACAAATCCTCAGTTAAGCATACTTTTTTTTATATTTGACGTAAAATAAAAACCTAGTCTCTACAGCATGGACACTGCACAGGCAAGCAGCCTTTATTCCACAGCCATATAATCCTCCTGGAATAAACGCAAAAGAGGTAGTAGTCATTTTAACATATTCTTCACTCAAGGTAGAAGGCTTATCAAGTGGATGTTCCATTTAGCATTAGGGGTGAAAGCTATGACATGACACCACTATAAGATCACAACAGGGTCACTGTGGTCGAGAGGTAAGGCACTCGCCTCTCAAAGCGATGAACGGAAACAGCGTGTGTTCAAGCCTTGCAGGTTTCAAGCGACCCCGGTATCAAAAAGGTGGGACCAGAGTGCCTGTATCCTGAATTACCTTCAGTCGTCTTGACTTAAGTCTTGCCACTAGTCCAAGGTAGTCCAGGACCAGAGAGTGAAGTTGATGACCAGCGCAGCTTCTTACCTCACTATTATCCAAATACAGTTGAAGTTACACCAAGACAAAAACTGTTTGATGATGGGCAACTAACTTATTATAAGATCACAGCACTACCAAAATTAGATCCTACACCCAGGTTAACCTTGCAGAGACTTAATGAACCTCTCCAAATCCACAATCTGTATCTTCAGCTGCTCAACTAACTTATTATAAGATCACAGCACTACCCAAATTAGATCCTACACCCAGGTTAACCTTGCAGAGACTGACTGAACCTCTCCAAATCCACAATCTGCATCTTCAGCTGCTCAACTAACTTTTTATAAGATCACTGGGACGATGAGGCTAACTTCTGGTCTGGCAAAACACACTGATCAGACAATGTTAGCCAAGGTCAGGAGAAATATACTGGCCAAGACCCTCACCTGATGTCCTCGTTGGTCATCCTGGAAACGGGCTCTTGTTGAGGACAACAGTCTGGCTAACAAGGTGAGGTTCAACGTGATCCCCATAGTAGTGAGTGCCACGCAGATGAAGCCAAGCATTGCACAACCGCCTGGAGGAACATGGGCCACTTTATCAGCATGCTCGGGATGTCAGGAAAGCTACAGCAATCTGCTACAAGTTCCGTCCTTTTCAGGGCGCACAAAAGGGTTACCAACCCATTGTGGGCATTAGCAACCAACCAACCATAAGATCACAGCACTACCCAAATTAGATCGTACACCCAGGTTAACCCACCTTGCAGGAACTGAATGAACCTCTCCAAATCCACAATCTGCATCTTCAGCTGCTCAACTAACTTTTTATAAGATCACAGCACTACCTAAATTAGATCGTACACCCAGGTTAACCCACCTTGTAGGAACTGAATGAACCTCTCCAAATCCACAATCTGCGTCTTCAGCTGCTCAACTAACTTTTCCTTTACTTTGGCAGGGTTGACAATCTGTAGATGAAGAAAGCCAATAAAGACAACTCAGGTACATGTCAACTTGTGCCAAATGACAACTCATACTTTCTTCTTCTTCTTTTGTTCTGCTGCTCTTGCCATGCTGCATCGCAGAAAAACGGGATGTGTCGATTTTTTTGTTATCGCCAAGTGGGAAGCTTGTGCTGTCGATTGGTGGAACTCCTGAGTGTGTCAGAGACATCTTTGATACAACTTCGTCAAGGTACATGGACTGAAGACTTGCATATGATATGCTTATACTGGTCATAATGCATACTGACCAAATGTCCAAACCACTTGATTTTTTGCACTTCAATGTAGGTAGTGGGCTTCACTGAGTTTGTCTGCCTCAAGCTGGTGTTGTGGGCTCAGTCACAGATAGTTTTTTTGGATGCACTTCTTACACAGCGCATCTCACTTTTGTGTATTTCTTTCTAGTAAGGATCATAATTTACATTGGTAATAGTATGTAGGGATTAGTATTGATTAGCCTCCTCTTAGCTGAAAGAAGCACTCTAGGGCATTTCAAAATTGATGCAATTTGATAGTTGACAGTGTTTGTCTTCTCTTTTTTTTTGTGTTTTCCTAATTTCTCTACTCCCCAAGGTGTTGTGCGTTGCACTGTTTTTATTTTGCGTCTGTTGGCTCAGTGCATCCGACTTCGTAACACATTTTATGTAAGGGTCTGCTTCCTACTGCATTTTCTAAGGGTTTGCTTCCCCCAGGGTAATGGCCAGTGCTGTGATTGAGGAGCAAACCCAGCACCTTTGGGCTGTGAGCCGTATCACTTAACCACTAGCCCACACCGCTCTCGTTTGCCTTCTGAATACCAGTAAACATACTACCTAGGTATTTTAACTCCCTTACTTGCTTAAGACTTTTGTCACCACTGTGGAAACTTATCAGCATGTGTTTACTCGATATTGCCAAAGTCTGTCTTTTTTATGTTGACCCTCATGTCATATCCATTGCAAGCAAAATTGAAAGAAGTTTGATGATGATACAGATATTCTCCATTGTAGTAAAAGATGATCAGATTAAACAGTTCAATTTGGGACTTCTAATGGGGTTTAGCCAACTGGATGATTTTATCTATATAAATTACGAATAATTATGAGCAGCTCATACACTAGATCAAATTAAATCATACTATGGTGGATTGAACATTATCACTACTGGAGGCTCTATCTTGTGTGAGTTGTGTGCATTTGATAGGTATACTATGCTTGTGTTGAATTCTACTGTGATGATGGATATGTTGTTTGTTTGCTGTGTAAACAAATATCAGGTAATGCTGGTCAGACACATCCATTCATGTGTATCACTAATTAGATGACAAGGCATTTGGCTACCCTAAAAAAGTCAAAGTTACTCTCGCCATTTACACATGCTTGATTGAATTTCTTCACTTTGACATTCAGAACACTGGGCAGAAATCACATTGTGTCAACATCTGGGATGCTGTTGTAATGTTTTGTTTCAATTTGACAGTTGGATTCCCCAGGTCCGTACAAGTTCTGAATTGGCTGTTGAAGGCCAGTTGATATTGACAATCCCAAAGAAAGTGCACCTGCATAACTGGGGCCATCCATGAGAAGGTTACAACCCTGACCAGTCCACAAACTAGTGGCAGTAACCTCGCCTAGCATGGACTTATCCAGTCCCACTTTGTACCCTTGCATTTTATGTAAGGGTCTGCTTTCTCCTGCATTCTCTAAGGGTTTCCTTCCCCGGGGTAATGGCCGGTGCTGTGATGGGGAGCGAACCCAGCACCTTGGGGTTGTGAGCTAAGTCAATTAACCACTAGCCCACGCCGTCCCCTTGGATAAGTTTGAAGACTAAGTTAGAATTACTAGATCATTTTTAACCTTGATAATACATTGTGCTCATCCCTTTCAACATAATATACGATGTGTGAAAACGAATGCATAAGAAGAAGAAGATGATGTGTGATGAAAAAGTATCTGGATTGGCATCATAATTTTGGAACTATGGGATACAGTTGGAAGTTACTAGGCACAGGTTGACCTCTGAACCTAATGTGCATGTATCCTAAGTTATATCTGCACTCCTCATCTGGTTTTTTGCAGTAGTGCTTTGTCCTTACATGTGAACCACATTCGTCACATTGTCATTACAGAAACAAAAATTTACCACATTCGTCACATTGTCATTACAGAAACAAAAATTTATCAACAAATTAGCATCAGATTTTGTCTAAGACTTGGCGAAACATGTAAATATACATACTTAAATTTACAAACAGTCTAGAGGGTGGTTGGCAGACCTGCAGAATGTGATGCTTAGTAAGAAATTGCTACACATCTACACAAGTTGCAATGCATGGACAGATCAACTGTCCTGATGGAGATGCCACTTGCAGCTTTCTTCCAATGCCGGCTCTTTGCAATGAATTGCGTCCTTCAAATGCTGCAAAACTTGACATCAGTACTCCTTGTTGATTGTCTGGCCTGCTGGAGCATATTCATGATGCATTTCATGATACACAATTCCCTTCTGATCGAAATAAGTTCTGATACTGTTTTCAACATTTCTGGTTGCAGGCCTCCAAGATTGATCATCCCTCTCAACAACTTCAGTCATCTTTAAAAGATTTATCTCATCTCGTCTTTCCTGTAATCATAAGAGGTTTTAGGGGCATGCCATCTCATTACTGTTTCATTGCTCAGTGTATTAGTGATGTGTCTTGGTCATGTTTCTAGCCGAGCGGGACTCAGCCCCCTCCGGGTGAGATGTGCGAGTCCATCATTGGCCTGTGTGAATATCTTCTAACCATACCATATCTCGCTTTCTCAGCAAACAGGGTGAAGGGTGCCATTATCATCAAGTTCAGCCGTGTGCAAATACAACACAGGGTATCCAAAGTAGCCAATGGATGACTTTTTCAGGATATTTGGAGAGAAAAACAAATCAGATGATCTAATTAATCCAAATGGAAAAACTACAATGTGTTTCCATAAACACAGGTGTAAGTCATCGACTAGTGTGAATTTCAGTCCAATCCGTGGCTTGGCGACATCCATGATAGACTCAAACAGGAGAGCTAAATAGACCCACAGCCAGTTAAGCACTATCTTTGCTGCTATATTTATACAACTCATAATCCTGTGTAAGGCCTGGTATATCTTTGAGCTATCTGAAACTTTTAATATGTGCCTTTACATGTCCTGGGGAAAGAGCTGGACCTCCTACCAAGCAACTTTGCTGGGTGGTGAATAGCTTCTTCTTTTTTCGTTCGCTTGGAGAATGTCTACATCTGCAAAGTTGTCTCTTGTATGAACCTCACTGTCTTCTGCAGTTCACACATAGGTCCATATAGTTTCCCTTCCAGTGTTGTTTCTCTTGGCCAGTATGTCCGCCTCAGTATCTCACACTTTCGACAGTCCTGAAGTATTGATTTAATCATCTTCAGGTGGATAGCTGAATGGCCTCTATATAGAGGTTAGCTGTTAATACAAAATAAATAGCCATGAACTAGAAACAGTGGCATGCATGGAGGCAGCCCCTCCATCTGTCCACAAAGAAAGAAATCCGGACGGACAGTAAAGATGTCAAACTGGTGTGAATTACATCACATTTTTGGAACATGGAATATCAGAAGTATTAGCGAAAAGGAGAATGAGCTCATGGGTGAAATGAAGAAAGCCAAGTGGAAAATCCTAGCTCTCAATGAAACTGAGAGAAAAAACAGGAGAGTCATGGATTTTGTAGATCATATGCTTCTCTATAGTGAAGTCCCCACTACTGACGGAGCCAAAGGGGAAGTGGGCTGCATTGTGTCCAGGAGTCAAAGTGACAACATCAATGAATGAAAATCTGAAGGCATTATGACATTGGACCTCAAAGAAGAAGACAAGTTAGTCAACACCATTATTGTTTATGCTCTGAATGAAGAGGATTTAGCAGATGTCAAAGACAGTGGGCAACTGCCATGATGAATTAGCCTTCTTGAAGATTTCAATGCCAGTGGGAAATGATCATTCTATATGGAATGGAGTAATTGAGGTGATATGGGTGAAGATGTTTTGAATGATAATGGCAGGCGACTCCTGAGATTCTGCTGCGAAGACATTCTCACCTGTCCAACAGCATGGTCCACGACTTGTCTCAGTTCTTCAACACTGTTGTGAGAAAAGAAAAATTCAAAATATAGGTATTGAATAGAGTCAGTCCTGCCTACAAAATAAGTAACATTTGAGAACAGACAGTGTCCTTCCACATGAAGCTGTACGGAAGTGCACAGAGCCTTGAGTCAACTGCTGCCTTCGTTAGAGTCATTGTAGTCGAGGTCTGAAGACGAATGAGGAAGAAGAAAAAGAATAGAGTCATGTGGGAAAGTAGGACAACACAGTCTGTGAATTAAACAATATTTTCAAGTGGTTAGGGTGGTCAACAGGTTATGGTGGTGCAGTGGTTAGTGTGGTCAAGTGGTTAGGGTTGCCCAGAAGTTAGGCTGGACGACATGTTAGGGTGGTACAGAGGTTAGGTTGGTCCCATTGTTAGGGTTGCCCAGAAGTTAGTGGTCCAGAGGTTAGGGTGGTCTAGAGGTTGAGGTGGTCCAGAGGTTAGGGTAGCCCAGTGCTTAGAGTGGTCCAGAGGCAGTCCAGTGGTCAAGGTTGTTCAGTCGTCACTCCATTGTGACTACATGGTAATGTGGCTTTTTATTTCTCAGCTGTATCAATCCACCAAGTGATCCCAACAATGGGTTAAAATGCCACAACGATGGTTTGATGGGTTATTGGTATCTCCATAGAACTTGTATTTCTTCTTCGAACACTTTCAGGACAGCAACTAGGATATTTCTTAAGGAGGCAGTGGGACATTCTGAGTCCTTAGTATTTCTATACTACTACTTCTTCATTCTTACATTCCTGCTACCAAGCCCTGAATGGATCTTTGCATGTAGCAGAATGTAGTCCAGAGAATGGAATGCGTTGTGTCATAGTTTACAGTTTTACTGCAATATTTGCACCTCTCTGTCCGACAGCATGACATTTTTGGGTACCGGATTAGCCTTCCCTCTTCAATCCCTTTTCCTCAGCCAGTCTGCCCTGTTGCAGTCTCCTATCCAAGATCACCACATGGAGGTGGAAAAGGATGTTGCCAGCTCTGGTTCACTGGTCCTGACGCTAGCAGTCAGCTCATACACTGCTCAGCATCTTGATCTCAGTATTTCTATAGAGCTTGTCTTTCTTCTTTGTGCACTATCTGACATTAACTTGAATATCTTTAAAGAAAGCAGTCGGTAGTCTGAGGCTATTGGTATCTCCATAGAGCTTGTCCAAAAATGGTACTGGTGATGGCCATATGTGTGCTCTCTGTTCCTCATATGTTGGACACACTGGTAGTGGTTCCTTCTCAATTAACACTTCGTTATCACAGCATTTGGAATTGGATCATTGTTCCGCAGCCACCATTTTATGTTCACCATGAGTAGGTTTTAGTTGGTCTGGTGTACAAGTTATTATAAGTCATGTGTATGAACTTACTTATCAAACACTGGGTACCATTCAGGTGTTGATGAGATATAAAGAAGACAAAACCACCACTGACTTTCCCTTATCTGTCAAAACTTTCCAAGTTCAGATCTAACTTATGCTTCAACTCCTCCATCATGTTTGAACAAGACAAAACCACCACCGACTTTCACTAACCTGAGACTGTCAAAGTTCTCCAACATCATGTTAGAACAAGACAAAACCACCAATGACATTCCCTTACCTGAGACTGTCAAATTTCTCCGACATCATGTTTGAACAAGACACAAGAACAACCACCACTGACATTCCCTTACCTGAGACTATCAAAGTTCTCCAAGTTCAGATCTAACTTGTGTTTCAACTCTTCTAGCACAACTTTCTGCTTCTCCATAACTCTGCAAGTTGGCAAGCTATCTGCATCGCCAGTCTGAGGAGCAGAGCAGAGAACAATCAGATCTATATCTGAAGGAAATAATATCAAGATCTCATATGTGGATCTCCATGCCCTTTATATGAAATATAAATGTTATAAAAATGTATGTCTTTGATTCTAAGATGCAGATCTTTTCCATTTAAACGTCTCTTAGATCGGGGTGCATTTTGCATTAAATGGCGGCAAGCAAAGTTGTCTGGCGTCAGGTGGACAAGACTTTAGATGGCATTGTCATTCCTAATGCATGTGCAAATTTGGTGGTGGAACTTCCAGCTCATCTTGTCAAATTATTTAATTGTTGCTATTTTTATACCTTTTTGTTGTTTTAATTGTCAAAAAAATGTCCCTACGAAGCTGCATTGAAAAGAAGAGTTATTGTGTATGCAGAAGGGCATAGATATAGAGCAGAAGGGCATGGACATAGAGCTGAAGGGCATGGATATAGAGCTGAAGGGCATGGATATAGAGCAGAAGGGCATGGATATACAGCAGAAGGGCATGGATATAGAGCAGCAGGGTGATAATTTGACGTGAAACAAATGTTCATTGTTGAAGAAATTATCGTAATTTCATATTTCCATGTAAAGCTCTTGATGGCTCAGAGGATGATATTTGGTATTATAGGACAATGCAGATATCAACAGCTCGATAAGTGATTCAGAATGTGAAGTTTCAGAAGGAAGTGATATGCAACATACCACCGTTGTCGAAGATGGATGTGTAGGACAGAAAGGTGCAAATATCGCAGTCAAGCTGTAAACTAGCGACACAACGCATTCAGTTCTCCAGACTACATTTTGCTACTTACAAAGCCCTGTTCATGGCTTGGTAGTGGAAGATTGAGAACGAACGCAGAAAAATCATTTGTTTTAAATTAATTGATAGTATTAATAATTTGTTTGTGAGGAGGTCTTAGAATCTGCGTGTCTTAGAATCGCAGAGTTTTATTTTTCTGCATTTGTAGTGCTCACATTAAGGGATGCATCTTACAATCAATGGCGCCTTAGAATCAAAAGAATGCAGTAATTGTGATTTTAAATTGTTGTTCAAAGCTACAGGTAAGGAGTTCTTTACTCTTGGTGATGTTTCTCTGGTAGCAGGTTACATCGACTCATCTTATGTTCCGATGCATACTGATGAAGGCGGGTTTGGGTCCTCCTGGCTGTAATGAAATGTGAAACACAGTCTGTTTCCATGACGTGGACATGAGGCGAGGATGTAAGGCAATATGTGTCCCCTAATTTTTGTAACCTGCTTACCATCATTTAGTAGCAAGTCCAAAATCCCGCTCTCATCATAGCCGCTCTGTTAGAGACTCCTTTTTGGTCAGTTCTCCAGCCACCATAACTGCCCTGCCATCTTGAAAATATCTTTCATGTCATGTGTTCATTGTCGTCTTGGTCTGCCTCGGTTTCCAGGTAGCATATCCACAAGAACCATTTTTTTTCAAGCAACGGAAGCCGAAAGCAGGTGAGTCTATATGTTTGTACTGTTTTTTTTTCAAGACTATCCCCTTCATCTTCTTGTATCTCAGAAACCAACACACACACAACAAAAACAATAACACTAAGTCCTTTATTAATTGATGTCTCTCATCATCCTAATAAGCGTCTCAGTCTTTGCAGACCATGCGCGTGGCACCCTGTGAGTAGCCTCTCAGGGCACAAGCCTGGGTGCTGAATATGGAGACCCTGGGCTGCCCAAACTGCAGCATCACCCTCTCTGCCTCGTTGGTGTAATCCAAAGGAATGCAAAGCATGATAATTTGGCACCAGCTCAGCTGCAGGAGCTGCTGGAATGAGTTCGCAATTTTGAAACCATCTACCTTAGCTGCTACCACTCCGGATTTTCTGTCTGGGTTTACTCCCGTAGCCTTACCCTCTCCTGAGGTTTCCACTAGGCAGTGGAGTCGTTGCCCGCAGATGATACTCTCATCATCCCAAGACTAGCCAGTACTTCCTGGGACTTGTGGGTTTAAAAACAGAGTTCCTCCTCTCCTAGATGATCTGCCTGAACAGGCTAAACGAGCTTCGTCTATCTGGGTTTAGAGTCAGAGTTTACCTTCTCATAGATTGGCTGCCAACCAATGCTAATGAGCCCAATCTGCCAACCCATTAAAACCACCGGGTACTCAGTCGCGCCCCACAGCAGGCTCTGTAAGAAACAGGGTGTCCCTCAAGAAGGTGCTGCTGGGGACACAATAATGTAGGAGAGGCCATTGGCATGGAAACTCCTGAACGGCAAGCCTCACAGTGAATCCAGCGGCGATTACAGCTGGAAAGGAGAGACTATATCAGGTGCTTCACTTTCCTTTAACCAGCGGGATGTCCAGCCCAGACCACGCTACCCCTCCGCTATGTCTCTACACACAACATAATCATATCTATAGACCAACAAATAAAAAGGTCGCAGACTATCAAAGTAAACAACCATAGTAAAACGTGACGTGCTGAAAAATTATGTGGCTGCTGGAGAAATTGTGTCAATTTTATATGTGGTTTGGTTAAGGCTAAAGTGTTCAAAAGATTGATCATGCTATACCTTACCTCATAAGCATAGGTTTCCAAATCTTCTAGTTGTGACTTCAGCTGTTGTATCAGCACCCTCTGCTTCTCACGCTGCTCACTGATCTTAACCTCGTGCTCTTTCTCACTCTGAAAAACATAGAATTTTTATGAAAGATATTATATCTCGTCCTTCTTCTTCGGCATTCGTTATTAAAATTATGTTGTGATGTTGTGTTGTAGTTTACAGTGAGGGTACAATATCTGCACCTTTTGGACTAACACATCCACTTTCAGCTAACGTTTAACAAAACTGTGTTTGTATTTCCATTGCAAACTCTATTGTCTTAGCCAAACTACACTAGTGCAGCCTGTTTCCAGAACCGCCGCTTAGAATAGAGTCTTAGTTAGCTCTGGTTCACTGACCCTATTGCAAATCGACTATTTAAGTCGCTGGCCGCTGTCAGCTCCTTCACTGCGCTGCATTTTCTACACCACATTTGATTCACTCTTATAGAATATCAATGAATCAATGAATTTCAATCAATCTTTTCGTTCACCATATTTTCTACATATGAAGTCCAGTTCTCTAGCTTAAGGTGCTGCAGTGGAGAGTTCTTCAAGGCTCCCAAATAGCCTTCTGTGGAGGTTTATTTCCGTGGGCCCAATGCCCAATCGTATATAAGTGTCGTAGAATATATTAAACTGTCTGTGCTGCTTGTTCACACTGCACACATGGGTGATGGGGTCAGTTTTAGTCTGTGTAAGTGGCTATTCAAAACTGTTGTGTCCTGTTCTCATGCAGAATAGGATCATTTGCTCTGCCCAATCACGGCAGTGATAGTTTTTCTCTTGTTTGGTTGATTTTCCTTATGGACTGGATAAGGGTTTACTTTTTATGGAAGATGATTGTTTGTCCTTTCTGCTCTTGTATTGCTCATTCTTTGGCTGGCTTGTCTGCTATCTTGTTTCCTGGTATGCCACAGTGTGAGAGTATGCAATGTAGCACTACCCTTCTTTCGACTTTTAGTTCACTTGAAATTTTCCCAAGTTTTGGCAGTTAATCACTCTTAAGGGCCTGCAGAACTGACAATGCAGTGACGAGGAATACAACCTGCTAACATTGGCCTGCTGTATTGTTTATTATTTCTGCAGCAATGTTAAGCATCTGTACATTAGCCTAGCAGTTTTAACAGAATTTTCCAGTGGATGGACTAGTGATTTCATTTTCTTATCTGGGTTGACAACACAGCAGAATATGGGATCCATACGTCTCTCTGGTATAGTTCTTTGATTATGGTGCATGTTGAGGTTTTCCTTTGGAGAGTGTTTTGCTCTCCAATGGGGCAGGTGGTAGTTAATCGTCAATGAAAACCTTTCCAGTTCCCAGTGAAGCACAGGTCTTTATACACACCAAGTACTCCTGTCATGAGCTATCCGCTTCATCTTAGATGGTTGTTGTTCTCTATTTTTGATTGATTTGTTTCTACATGAGGTAGTCAATCACATGCCCAACCTTCCTTAGTTGTCTCTTATGACATGTTACAGTGTTTATTCCTCTTTCTGGTCCTGGTAACTCAGGAGTCTGTTGAAAATATATATATATATATTCATTCCTTGTTATCCATCAATTCCAATCATGAAATTTACTTTTATAAAACTGTAACTCATTTTGTCACACATGTTGTCTCTTCACAGGAGCAGAATAATTATATCCCATCATGCAGCGTCAGCATGAGCTGCACCACAGGAAGTTGTGGTTTTGTTATCATTGCCTCTGTGTTAACAAGTTTCCAAATGGTTCTGATAACATTCTATGCAATTTGTAATAATATTGTACGTAATATTCCACATAAAAAAGCAAAGGCCACCGTCCATCGTAGACGATGATGGCATAATATATACGCTAGCGCAATTTTTACTGAGGATTAACTGCACTACTTTTCATCCTCACTCTCTCGTCTCGAGCCACGCGATCCCAGTGGCGAGTCAAAGACAAGACGACTAGGGGGCGACTACAAGATGCAGGGGACTCCGCATCAAGCACCCATGAAAAAGACAGCGGAGTCTGGAGTCAAACCCACACCACCTGATCACAAGGCCGACAGCTTAACCACTTCGCCACAAAATCCAACAATATTCCACATAGCTCTGATAATATTCTACATAGCTCTGATAATATTCCACATAGCTCTGATAATATTCCATGAAATGAACTGTATAAACGGACAAATTAATAGACTTTAAAGTGCACGCTTCTGTCAGACACAAATCGACATTCTTTATTAAAATAATGTGCTTCTATCCCAATGGATCCAACATGACTGATCATAGACCTCAAAATGATTAATCATGGACGCAACATAACTTATCACAAACCCCAACATTAATCATCATGGACCCCAGCTTGACTCATAAGACCCCAGCAGAATTCATCACAGATCCAAACATGACTAACTATACTCCAAACATGACTCATATTAACCCCAAACATGACTAATATTAACCCCAACATGATTCATCATGCACCCAACAGAATTCATCACAGAACCAAATATGGCTCAATAGACCCCAAACATGGCTCATTAGACTCCAACATGATTCATCATGCACTCAACAGAATTCATCACAGATCCAAACACAGCTCATTAGACCCCAAACATGGCTCATTATAGACCCCAACATGATTCATCATGCCACTTAACAAAATTCATCATGCAAAACAGAATTCATCATGGACCCAAACATGGCTCATAAGACCCCAACATAATTCATCATGCAATCAACATAATTTATCCCGGCCTCAAACATGGCTCATTAGACCCCAAACATGGCTCATTAGACCCCAAACATGGCTCATTAGACCCCAATCATGGCTCATTAGACCCCAAAATTGGCTTATTAGACCCAACATGATTCATCATGAACTCAACAGAATTCATCACAGACCCAAACATGGCTTATTAGAATCCCAATCATGGCTCATTAGACCCCAAACATGGCTCATTAGACCCCAACATGATTCATTATTCACTCAACAGAATTCATCCCAGACCCAAACATGGCTCATTAGACCCCAACATGGCTCATTAGACCCCAACATGATTCATCATTCACTCAACAGAATTCATCATGCATGGGAAGATAAGCCCGGTACCCAAAAAAAGCCACCTGAAGCCGGATGTTTATCCGAAGGCGCATCTCGCACACTTGCTGTAATCTATGACACATTGTCCTTTTCTGGACAGATATCAAAAAATTCTCCAACATGACTCATCACAAACCCCAATATGATTCATCAAGACCCAAACATGACTCATTGTGGACCCAACATGACTCATTGTGGACCCAACATGACTCATTGTGGACCCAACATGACTCATTGTGGACCCAACATGACTCATTGTGAACCCAACATGACTCATTGTGGACCAAACATGACTCATTGTGAACCCAACATGACTCATCACACATTGGGAACAACTTCTCTAGTCTAAAACAGATACTGAAACCCCATAACGAATGTCTTACCATCTGGTCCAGGAGTGAACCACTTTCAACTGTACACCCTCTAACGTCTGGTATGCCTTTGAATGCAAATTCCTCCAGTTCTTTGAGTAAAACCTGAAAAGTGAGAAAACAGTTCACAATGTAGTTTTGGCCATATAGTTCCTACATGACAATGTATTTCTGACTATCTGTTTTCCCTTTACGGTCCAAGCAAAGTATAAGGCCAATAATACAGTTCCCCCCCCCTCCCCCCCTCTCTCTCTCTCTCTCTCCCCTCCTTTATTTAGAGTCAAGCCTTCGACTTGATAAATCATGATGTAGACACTATATCAGATAAGTAGACCATTTTTTCCTTCTACATTTATATCCCTCATACATGTATTTATCCCTTCTTCTATGATTTGCTAGTTCAGTATTGTTGTTTATTTGTTGTCCCTGATGAAGGCCTATTGATCGTAACGTAGGTTTCGTTTGTGTTCTCGTCTTGGTGCAGTATCTGACCATACCCATTTTTTTCACTTGGATTAAATTTATTTATTTAATCAACTGTAAACAATTTTTTTTAAATTACATTTTTCTCACAGTCAGCAAACTAGAGCTGACCAAGACCCTATTCCGTCTCCAAGTGATGGCCCTGGAAACAGGCTGTAGAGTAGAGATCATAGTGGGAAAGCAAACCCAGTACTCAAAAATGTCTTGCTGAAATTGAATGTATGTGGTCAAAAGGTGTAGATATTGCAGCCTCACTGTAAACTTTGACACAACATCACAACGTCCTTTCCAAGACAAACACAGAAGAAGATTCACCTTTTTTGCTTCAATATTAAGCACAGGATACCACTACTGTTGACCCCTTTTAAATGAAGTCTGTTTCTAAACTTCTTTTTATTTTATTCTACTGCTCTTACCTTGCAGCATCGCAGAGAGGAGGTATGCGTAGACGTCTGGTTTGCGCTATATGGGAGGTTTATTTTATGTGCTTCAATACAGTAATTAACCAATGACCTCACCATTTTCCTCAATGTGCTGTTGCGAATATTGCAGTAAATTGTATTTCCTGCTGCACTTCCTACACAGCGCATCTCACAGATCTCAATCTTACGTTTGTGCCTATCTAATAGGGTCCAAGTTTGGAACTGATAACAACGTAAGGATGATCAGTGTATTTCTAAGCAATTGCAATCATTTACCTTTGTTGCTTTAATGTCAAGAACAGGCTACTATTACAGCTGTACAGCTGGACCCTTTTAAAAGAGCCTGTTTTCAAACATTTACCAAGGCCATCCCAAATTCCAAAGACAACATTAACCTCCTGAAAAGGAGATACCAAAGCACCATTACATACAACTTAACAGTCACTTGAACAGAATCCAACCAGAACATAATCCAGAGTGGTGGCTGTGCCCACATCCCTATGAAACTGTTGAGCATTATCTTTTTGAATGTCCGGAGCTTGCCGGTGTTAGGAAAGAGCTTCTTCCTTCAAGGCCAGACAAATGGAACACTTTGTATAGAACTAAACAACAGTTCACAAACACTTGCAGATACCATTTTATGGCATTGGGCCAAAGAGCAGGTGCCCACAGACCACTGGATCAATAATCAACCAATCAAGCATTTACACTGACCTTTTCGCTTGAACTCATGTGCTTGAACTCAGGTTTTAATTCCAGCTGGTCTATTTTTCAGTAAGTCTGTATCTGAGATTTAGCAGAGCCCGGGGGTCAAGATACTGAGCAGCGCATGAGATGCAATGGTCAGCGACCCATAGCTGACTGCTAGCGTCAGGGCCAGTGAACCAGAGCTGCCAAGACCCTTTTACACCTCCACGCTGTGATCCTGGATAACAGACTGCAGCAGGGCAGACTGGCTAAGGAGAAGGGATCGAAGAGGAAATGCTTGATGAAGTCGGATGTGTTGGACCGAAAGGTGCAAATGTCGCAGTCAAGCTGTAAACTACGACACAACGCATTTCATTTTCTGGACTACATTCTGCTACTTAAGCACTTTCAGGATTTGGTAGCAGGAGATTAAGAACGAACGAAGCCAGCCAGCCAAGCAGAGGCTGATTACAATGGCAATGTTTTTGAGGTTGCCATCTCCAAGCACAACCTTCTTTAGTCACCTTTTACAACATGCTTAAAAGGAGATAGTGGTCATATTCTTTTAATTCTGGGTACCACTCGGAGGCCACGGTAGTGCAGTAGAATTTTTTCTAATCACAAACTGGCTCCTGTGGTCAACCCAGCATCTTCTTCTTCTTCAATCAACTGATGCTATGCCTCTAGTCCGTTTAAGTTCACGTAGGAGACTGTGCGTTTCAGGTCTTCGCCAGTCCTCCACAGCTTTTCAAGCATCGTCGCTCCCTCAAGCCAGACTGCCTCTCTGTGGTCTGTATAAGTAGGTCAGTCTTGCAGGATTTGTTTTGGTGTTTGCTTGAGCGCTCCAGAAATACACGTGACGGTGTCTCTAAATTCATTCTGTGGAGGTAGGCCTTGAGTTTTATATGTTCCGCTCTGAGTCTGCAGATCTTTGTCTGCCCATCTCTACCAAGTTTGTCTATGTTGTCACTGCCTGGCTTGTATTCTTTGTGCTGGTCTCTCCATTCCATTCTCATGGATTGTTTGTTACATGTCTTTGCTTTTGAATAGCTCTGTGGATGGCAAGTCTGGATGCCACCACTTCCAGCTTTTGCGAGCTCATCTGCTTTCTCGTTTCCAAGGATCCCACAGTGGGCTAGGATACACTGTAGGACAACAACCCAGCATCAGAAATTGGGTACCCAGCAATCTTTGAAGTAAAGGCAGTTGGCGTGATACATACCACATAACCCAGTATGTGCCTTAGGTCACCAAATAATAAGAGCCTAATGTCCCACGGTGAAACAGGATCTGTACTTTTTTTTTAGCCACTCCCTCTATTTGCCCTTTGCCCTCCCTCAAATCTTCTCAGTTCATAGGTTACCTATGACTGTCCTAACTTACCTCTTTATCTTCAGGTCCAGCACTGACAATCTGCTTCAGCCTAAACTGCACTTGGGCGAAATGGGTTGTCAGTGCTAGAAGAGACGAGTTGAGCTGTTCTTGTTCTTCTTCCAGTCTGTTCAACTCTTCGCTATGACCATTGCGGCTGGAAGCAGAAATATAAGCAGAAACTAACTCGTCTCATCTCATCTATCATACTGTATAAAAGAAGTATCTGTCACTTATGTCAGTAGACGTCGTGGGGTGCTGTGATCTTCTCTTGTGTGTCATTTTTGGATCGTTTATATTTTCAATCCAAGCTTAAGTGATGTTTTTTTAACAACCTCAACACATAGTTTTGTTTATTTTTCCTCTAACTTTAGTGTCAGTTATAGTCGTGTCACAGGAATTTGTGAAGTTATTCTTGAGTGTGACCAAAGCATTGAATTCTCTATCATTCTATAGAAACCCTGCATGGCTGGGTTCCAATTTTGTCGGATTTCTTAATATGTCTCTCCTCTGACTGCTTTTTGCAGGTATCTTATATCACATGCTGTGATCTTTAATTCTTTGGTAATAGCCATGGTCCATGAATGTACTGTTGGTCAGTGTCCATGTCTGACACTGATAACAGAGTTGTTGTTTAATCTTGTTTAATGACCAAGTCAAGTAGCTTACTGGGGCTAAAGATGCAGCAGGAAGTGAGCTGACAGCAGCCAGCAACTCATAGCTGGCTGAATGCATAAGGATCAGCAAACCAGAGCTGACCAAGACCACAACTGTTAATGCAACAAGTTAATGCAACAATATGCGCCTGACTTGGTCTCGGAAGATCTTTTGTTAACTCATGTCCTTCTTTAAACATCGTTGTCCAGTTCTTCACTGTTGTCTTCGACACACTTTTGTCACTATACACTGCATGCATTCTGCGATGAATGTCAACTGGTCGATATTCTTGAGCTGTTAGAAACCGAATCACTGCTCGCTGATCAACTCTGGACAGATTCCATATCACACCCGCCATGTCTTCAGCGGTCTGCTGAGGAAACTATGAGTCGGAGGATGCTGAAATTTTGCAAACTAGACGGTTGGTATGTGCTGTTTACACCAGAAGTGACGCCACCATGCACATCGTAAGTATGTTCACTTGTTGCAGTTTGGTCTGAGTTGAACACGCCTCATATCTGACAAAATGACTGCTGAGCGTCTGCTACAAAGGTGTCCAACATACGAGGAACAGAGAATGCACATAGAGCCACCATCAGTAATCTTCCTGGACAAGTTCTATGAAGATACCAATAGCCTCAAGCTAGCCACTGCTTTCTTTAGATATATTCCAAATGATGCCTGAAAGTGTACTGCGAAGAATACAGGAAATAATTTGATATTCTCTAGTCAGTTTTCTTTCCATTTATGCCATTGAGCATCAAGTGGAGCTCAAGTCATTTGTTCTGCATTAAGTGCTTGGATTCGGGCATTGTGAGCAATCACTCCAATGACATCTATCCACCTACCTCGCAGCCGCCCTCGTGCCTTGTAGCCATATCTACAAGCGCTGTAAGCCATTAGAAGTTGATGAGGGTGCACTCTCATGAGATGACTGAACCAGCGTATGTTTTTCTTGGAAATTTATTTTGCACAAGACGTAGTGTCGAAAAATACTTTGAATGTCATTGTTTCGCAGTCTGGCTTTCCTGGTAACACAAATGGCCTTCCTCAAACACTTCATTTTCCATGTTGAAATTCTGCTCTCACACGCATTGGACATGGATATGTTTGGCACTGGTAGCACAGTTGGCCTAAATATACTGTTTATCAGATGTTGCTTTATTTCCAGACTAATGCTCTGGTGCCGAAGCAGTGGTGACACCTGATAAGTCACAGCAGATGCTTTCTGACACCCAGTCTCGATGTCCCTGTTGAGCCAAAAAAATACTTGAGCTCATGGGCTTAATGAAGAGTAATATTGTTGACACTTATGTTGAGTGGTACAGGTGTCCTGTTGATTCTCATGGTTTGTTTTCGTCTCATTAATTCGCACGTTGTATTTGGCACAGGTTGTCACAAGTAAGCCCATGTGATTTTACAGTTTATTTTCATTATCGTACAACAGAAACGAATCATTTAGTAAAACTATAAATCCACCCGCTGAACCTCAGCGGTGGGAAGTAATTATGTGAAAATAAATTCTTGTTCTTCTTTTGTGTTACTGTCCTTGCCATGAGCGTCACAAAAAGGCGAGATGCATAGATTTCTTGTTATCACCAGGTGGGATATATGTGTTGTTGTTAGGTGAAACCTCCTGAGTGTGTCAGAGACACGCTTGATTCCCCCACATCGATGTTGGCCTCTTGTACATGGATTGAAGACCTGCATATGATAAGCTTATGCTGTAGGCTGGTTGTTATTTCATTTTTTCAAATGTCCACAATGAGTAGGGTTAACTCTTTTGTGCACCCTGAAAAAAACCTTAAGTGGTGGATTGCAGTAGCTTTCCTCACATTGCGAGCGTGTTGATGAAGGTGGACCAGGGTCCTCCAGTTGGCTGTGTTATGCTTGGCTTCATCTACGTGTCGCTCACAACTATGGGGATCATATCAATCCATCACCTTGTTAGCCAGGCTGCCATGAAAACAGGCCATTTCCAGGGAGGGCTACAAGGAAGATGACGTGAGGGCCTTGACCAGCATATTTTGCCCAATCCTGACTAACATGTCTGATCAGTATGTTGTGCCTGCCCAGACGTTAGTCTTCCTCCCCAGGTTGGTCATAATGTACCCTGACCAAATATCCGAACCACTTGATTTTTTTCTTTTTCTTCTTCTTCTTCTACGTTCGTTCTCAATCTCCCGTTACCAAGCCCTGAACAGGGCTTTGTAAGTAGCAGGAAGTAGTCTGAAGAACAGAATGCGTTGTAGCTAGTTTACAGCTTGACTGAGATATTGTACCTTTCGGTCCAACACATATCCATCTTCGGCAGTTTAGGCTTCAATGTAGACACTAAATGAGATTGTATCTACTATCTGCCTGAGGCTATTCTGCTCCAAGTGAAGCATAGGGTCAGCACTACAGCCAATCACTTTACAGGAAGCCTGTACCTCAGCCTTTGCAGGGGCAGTTTCATAACAAGTTTTACACGGTGAGGCTAAGTGCAGTGGCTGTGGGGATGGGACATCGTTATTCCTATAGCAGTGATCCTGCTAAAAAGCTTTGCACTGCACTAGAGCAAGGAAGATCTAGGTCCACCTTCTTCAGTAGCCCCTGTGATGTAAGAATAGCCACTACATTACCACTCTACCAGAGAAAATCTGTCCAAAATGACAAACTCAGTAAGAGTATCTTCGAAAACCACAATGGCATGATGAGGTTACTAGCCCCATGCATAACCCTCTGCAATCATCATTTTATGTCATGATTGGAAGGTTACAGTGGTCCTATTCTTTTTAACCTGGGCACCACTTGAGTGAGAATTGTTTCTGTTGTCCGAAGTTAATTGTACCTGGTTAACTCTTGACAATATTTTTCTAGTAGCAAGTTACAGTGGCTTTCTTACATCCTGATGTGTACTTGGGAAGGTGGATCAGGGTCCTTCTGATTGTAGTGCAAGTTAAGACTAATCAGTTAGCTCACCATTATGGGGATTACAGTGTTGATCCCCCACATTGTTGGCCAGATTGCAATGACTGTTTCCAGGAGCACGGATACAGCACATAGTTTACAACTTGACTGTGATATTTGCACCTTTCGGTCCGACACATCCGACTTCAGCAGGCATTATTGAGTACCAGGTTAGCCTTCACTCTTCGGTCCCTTCTCCTTATCCAGCCTGCTCTGTTGCAGCCTGTTATCCAGGTTCACTGTGTGGAGGTCTAGAAGGGTCTTGGCAGCTCTGGTTCACAGGTTCTGAAGCTAGCAGTCAGCTATGGGTCGCTGACCGCTGCAGCTCATGCGCTGATCAGCGTCTTGATCCCGGATGGGGAATTGAGGTGGGGTATTGATCAGTATGTTTCATCTGCCAATTATTCTTTGTAGGCATCTGTTAACGAAAGACTGGAGTCTTTGTTGTATCGCCTTGGACATTCTCCATGTTTCCTCTCCATACAACAGCACCAACTTGACACAGTGTTCAATATTCTAACTTTGGTGTTAATCTTGATTTCTCTAGATCCCCATATATTGCTCAGTGTCAGGAATATCATTTTTGCCTTTCTAATTCTAGTCTTTACATCTGCATCCGTAACTCCTGACGTGTCAATTGTGCTGCCCAAATAGGTCAGGACATCCACCTCTTCCAACAGCTCTCTCTCCATCACGATAAGTTCTTTGTTGATCGGGTTGAACCACTTTAAGCATTCAAGAATAGATTGGGTTCGATCCCCGTCACAGCACCGACCGTTACCCCGGGGAAGCAAACCCTTAGAAAATGCAGGAGGAAGCAGACCCTTATATAAAATGCATGCTGAAGTCAGATGCACTGGGCCGACAGGCGCAAAATAAAAACCAGTGCAACGCACACCGCCTTTGGGATAAGAGAAATAAGGCGAACGCCCAAAAAAAAAAAATTTTCGTTTTAAACAATCTTTCCCTGACAACTCTTTACTCCCATCAGGTGAGAATAACAAACGCACTTCTGCATCGCTATTATCTAATCTAGTATAAAATATTTTTTTTTAAATCAAATATTAAAATATTTTTTTTAAACCAAGTGTTTTAACTCACTCCTGTTCATGAGGTGACTCTATAGGGCTGCCTGCTGATCCCAGGGGAGCCCATCTTTCTGTAGGTCGATCACTTTCACCTTCTTCAAGGCTGTCATAATACATGTCATGTTCAGTGGCTTGTGACATGTCAATGGATGTCAGTGTGGATCGGGTGGGCTGGAAGACTGTTTCAGACCTACAAATGAAAAACATTCAAACATATTATGTTCACACCCTGACTGATCACTGCAGTAGTGAACTTACTGAGAAGACTTGTATTGCATTACAGCAATGACGATGCATGTTCACCTTCTTCAGTACACCAAAGAATGCTTGGCGTTTGTTTTCAAAGCAACTCGGGCTTAGTTCTTCCCTTGTGACAATGTTGCTTTGGTAGCAGTCCTGCCGAAGACAGATGTGTCAGACTGAAAGGTGAAAATATCTCAGTCAAGCTGTAAACTAGCGACACTGACACAACGCATTCCGTTCTCAGGACTACATCTTGCTTCTTGCAAAACCCTGTTAGGTCTTGGTAGTGGGAGAATGAGGACGAACGCAGAAGAAGGTAGCAGGTTACAGTGACTCTTCTTACATCCAAAGGAATACTTGAAAAGGTGGACCTGGTCCTCTCGGCTGTGGTTTGATGTGAGGATCCTCATTATGCTTACCACTATGGGGATCACAGTGTCAATGCCCACTTCATTAGCTATCCTGCTGCAACACAAACTGCTTCCAGGAAGCGACAAGGACGAGAGGCAGGGTCTTAGTCAGCATGTTTCACCTGACCCTAATATCACTCTTCGCTGGCTCCATCTCTAGGATTTAAGAACTGTCGTTGAAAACCCACAACCAGAGAAATTCATCAGGAGTGAAGGAACTCAGTAAGATGAGTAACTCAGAAAACAACATACAAAGGTTGATCAAAATGTATCCAGCCTTATGCTGAAAATAAAATAACTTGCCTATTTAATTCAAAATCGCACAGGGGACGGTGTGGACTAGTGGTTAAGTGACATGGCTCACAAGCCGAAGGTGCTAGGTTCAATCCCCATCACAGCACCGTCCGTTACCCCGAGGAAGCAAACCCTTATAAAAATGCAGGAGGAAGCAGACCCTTACATAAAATGCATGCTGAAGTCTGATGCATTGGGCCAACAGGCACAAAATAAAAACCACAGTGTAACGCACACTGCCTTTGGGATTGGAGAAAGGAGGCGACCGCCAAAAAAAAACAATAAATTCAAAATCTATGATCAAGATGTTGAGCAGTGCATGAGCTGTAGCGGTCAGCGACCCAAAGCTGACTGCTAGCATCAGGGTCAGCGACAAAGAACTGCCAAGACCCTTCTTCACCTCCACTTGGTGATCCTGGATAATAGGCTGCAACATGGCAGACTGGCTAAGCAGAAGGGATTGAAGGGGGAAGACTAACCTGGTACCCAAATATGCCATGATGAAGTCAGATGTGTTGGGGCCAAAAGATACACCACATTCCATTCTCCAGACTACATCCTGCTACTTGCAAAACCCTTTTTTTTTCTTTTTTTTTTTTGCGTTCGCCTTATTTCTCTTATCCCAAAGGCGGTGTGCGTTGCACTGTGGTTTTTATTTTGCGCCTGTAGGCCCAGTGCATTCGACTTCAGCATGCATTTTATTTAAGGGTCTGCTTCCTCCTGCATTTTCTAAGGGTTTGCTTCCCCGGGGTAACGGCCGGTGCTGTGATGGGGATCGAACCCAGCACCTTCTGGTTGTGAGCCGTGCTACTTAACCACTAGGCCACGCCGTCCCCAAAACCCTTTTTAAAACTTTGTAGTGAGAGTTTGAGAATGAACAACGAGGAAAAAGACCATTTCAGAATACCATTCACCCTTTCTAAGATTGTCTGACACAAAAGGAGCTTTCCAAATAATATGTGTATACGGTAACATTGAAATCTTTTATTTTTTTTATATTAGTACATATACATCATATTGGATTATTTTTTAAGTGTTTGACAAAATAAATGCTTACTTAGTCATTCGTCTTCTACCCTGAGGTGTAGAGGTGACAAATTTAATTAACATTATGTGTGCTATATTCTTTGCAGAACATTGTCTCCATCATAGCGGCTCTATATACATCTTGGCTATCGGCTAGTTGGCCAACATCCTACAAAGACATTCCCAGACTGCCTACAATGTCCTGATGCCATCTTCATCTGCATCAACCTCTTTTCCTCCTTCATAGAACCATGCCAATTTGTCTCTTCACATCACCAAAATATCTAACAATTTTCTCTTGGTGTGTTATCTAGGAGCCAGTTTCCTACAATATGAAGTGCTTGTAACATTTCTATTTATCTTTTTTTTCTATCCATGATATTTTCAACATCCTTCTGCACCACTTCATTTCAAAAGCTGTGATCTTTTTTGCATGTTGATGAATTTTATAACTTCAAATAAGAGTGTTTTTTTTACATATATTCATAACTAATCTCTTAAGACTAAAACTGAAGCATAATTCTGCACTTGAAACCCTAAAATGATCCTACTGGTAGAGGACCTCTGCTCTTCAATAATTCAATGTATATTATTTTCTTCCTACTCCCTCCTCTACTACCCCTGCAGGTGTATAGGTTTTTAGGGCATATACTTGTAATCGTGTGTGCCAACAAACAAGTTATTGGCCTGTTGTGAATTTTGATGGCAGATGCCTCCTAAATTTGGCCTTTATACAAGCCTATATTAGGCAGGAATTTTGTGACCTTCAAGAATTTTTACCGGGACAGCAGCTAACAGCCTGCTCTTTTCGATTATCATCTGGCAAGGGTTCTTTTACATGTACAGCATGCACATAGGACTTCTGAGTTTACCGCCCATCTCCAACAGGACTAAGTGCCACTCTCATTTTCCATTGTTTCTTGAAAAGCAGACACCTTATCTCTCAGCTATAACGACTCCACAAACATATATGATACGGGAGTAAAACAGTGAATAACTCATGCTAAGGGTCAATAGGGGAGGTAAGAGTAGCACCAGTTCAACCTGCCAGAGATAACTAAGAGGGAGGGCAAGAGACTATTTAACAAATCATGTGAAAACTATAAACCACAAGAAAATAAAAGACTTCTACACCTCATGGTAAAGGAGGATGATGATGATATAATCCCAGCTATATGCTGGTAGTCCTTGACCCTCCCAATGCCTCCCGGACAAGAACACATGCCATCCCCTCAGTTGAAAGTCTGTTGTCTTAGAGGCATTATAATTTCTCTTCAGGGCGGAGGTATGGACACATCTTGTGAGTATCCTCGAAGGAAGGCAGTCCTTGACCGGCAGTCCAGTGTGTTCGTATCCCAGGATCATAACATCCTTTCAGGAGACGCATCATACACATACAGGCCAGTCATCACATCATTCCTCAGTCAGCTTTGTCAGCCCTTCTGCAGTGATGGCACATCACTGGGAGATTGTCATAAAGGGTCAGATGTGCATCTCTTCATCATCCAACAGGATAATTGATACAGGACAAACACTAGAGAACAAGACTGCATTTAACCTGTAAAGTGGGGATGGATTGCTGCAGCCCAGAGCATATACCACTCGCAGATGGGGTCTACAGTTACATCTATAGGGTTCCACCTGCTCCTCTGCCTTTTAGTCTGGCTGTCTCCAAGGACCTGTCCAGCTTGGGTGACCCTGCCAGGAGTAGAATTACCATAGGCATAGCTCCCGGAATCACTGTGGTACACAAGATCTTCAACCTCGACAGGGTTGACTTACATTTGGAGAGGTAGAGAAGGATAGTGACGAAGTAAGAAAGTACATTACTTAATTACATACTGAATATATGTCACATAATAGATCACGTTAACAAAATAAATAAAATGGCCATCATATTTATTTAGCATCCTACATAGTTGGATACTTGGAACCCTGAAATCATAACAGGCTAGTGGATGCCTGATGCAAGGTAGCTGAAGGCTATCCATAATAAGTTCTTTTTGCAATTTTACTTTTTACAGGTTACTAGGCCTAGGGGAAGATAGGCGGCTTATTGGGTAGGAATTTCATGACTTCAACATTTTTGCCTACACTGTTCTTTCGATTTTATTTCCAAGGGTTCTTCTACATGTAAATTGGGCATATGAGACCTCAGAGTTTATCGCTCGCCTAAGCCTAGGTTTATCACACCTACCTGTAGACTAGGCGCCACTAGAAATTTATTGGATTTGATTGCCGCTGTTTAATGCTTTCTTTTGTTTCCTGAGATGTGAGCAAATTTCATCTCTGCTATTATGTCTTCTACACCTTTATTGTCTTTTAATCTTACAGCCACACCTTCCATTTTCTCATGCCTATCAGTTTGGACATAACTGGTCTAGATGATAAAAGGAACTGACCACTACAAACTCAGACCCTATATGTTGAACAAATTAAAGGGAAGGAAGACAGGCAAAATATGCTGATCAGACATGTTAGTCAGGGTCAGGCAAAACATACTGGTCAAGACCCTCACCGTGGCTTCCAAGTAGCCCTCTCTGGAAATGGGCTGTTTTCATGGTAGCATGGCTAACAAGGTGAGGGACCAACGTGATCCCCGTAGTAGTGAGTGACATGCAGATGAAGCCAAGCATAGCACAACCGCCTGGAGGACCCCGGTCCACCTTCATCAGCACGCTCAGGATGTGATGAAAGATACTGCAACCCGCCACTTTAACGTCCTTTTCAGTGCGCACAAAAGAGTAGCTTTACTCATTGCGGGCATTCGCAAACAACAACATGCCCACAGACACGTACAAAATAGTAATATTGTAACCTGCCCAGCATGTCATAAGAGGAGACTAAGTAGGGTTGGACATGGCTAACCCACCCTGCAGAAACTTTAAATCACAAAAACTTCAAACAGATATAAACAGGTCAACGTTTGATGACTTAGCATGGATTTCTTGAAGACATGCTCCACAGGGAGCTGAAAAGGCTATGATTGATTGATACAACATGTGTCCTGGTGGTGAGAACATGAGAAGTTTCACTGATTACAACCATCGTAGTCCAACATACAAGCACACTGACCATTCCACCACTACCAAAAGTAGGCAGAAACCTAAACAAAAAAAACAATGCTAAATGACATCAACAAAACTAAATCTGACAGAGACATATGTGCTCCGTCAGACGTTTCATTGATCACAACAATACACAGTCCCACAGACACACACACCATAAACGAGGTGATGGCCTGCTGGATGAAGTACGAGCTGCAAACATCTGCCACCCCAACTTATTAATCAGGATCTATTTATTTGTATTTCATTGAACAAGATTTTTTTTCTCCACATTTATTTTTACTATGCAATATCAAAAGGTGTGAAAAATAAACGGGTCAAGGTATTTGATTCAGAATGGCTAAGATTTACTGAAGAAACGGAAATATATTGAGAAAAAAAGACAATTTTGTATTCAAGTAAAGAAGAAACAGTGTCTGTATGGATTAGACATTAAACTGAGAAAATAAAAACTATGATAATTAGCAAAGTAGCCTCGAAATCTATTCTACGGATAAAAACAGACAGTGAAAAACTGGAACAGATTGTTGTTGAATGCCCACAATGAGTAGGATTACTCTTTTGTGCACCTTAAAAAGGACGTTAAGTGAAGGGTTGTCATAGCTTTCCTAACACTTTGAGCGTGCTGATGAAGGTGGACCGGGATCCCCAGGCAGCTGTGCTATGCTTGGCTTCATCTGCATGTCGCTCACTACTGCGGCGGTCACGTTGATCCATCACCTTGTTAGCCAGGCTGCCATGAAAACAGCCCGTTTCCAATAAGGGCTACGAGGAAGCCAAGGTGAGGGTCTTGTCCAGTATGTTTTGCCTGAATCTGACTAACATGTCTGATCAGTATATTTTGCCGGACCAGACGTTAGTCTTCCTTCCCACCGGAACAGGTTAAGAGCATCTTCTATCTTAGAAATATAACAACATGAATGTGAGATGTGAAATGGAAATTAAAAAATGAATAAATAAGGATGATCAAATCTTTTTCACCAACATGAGTCATATATTGGCATCCAAGCAAGTCACTACCAAATTAAAAATGAGGATGATTAGGTGTTATGTACACTTCTCTTTACTGTATGACACAGAATCATGGATAATGAACCAACAATGGGTAAAAAGAATTGATGTCTTTGAAATGTGGGTATATAGAAGAATGGGGTGCATCTCCTGGAATAAAAACAATCAAGAGACAGCGCACTTTGAAGATCCATTGCAGCTGATCTTCGTTGTGGAGATAGCACCCGAACTTAAACTGAACTAAAAGACAATGATAAATTCAACTAAAAGACAATGATAAATTGAACTAACACAATGATAAATTGAACTAAAAGACAATAATAAATTGAACTAAAAGACAATGATAAATTGAACTAAAAGACAATGATAAATTGAACTAAAAGACAATGATGAATTGAACTAAAAAATAATAAATTGAACTAAAAGACAATGATAAATTGAACTAAAAGACAATGATAAATTGAACTAAAAAATAATAAATTGAACTAAAAGACAATGATAAACTGAACTAAAAGACAACGATAGGCTGAACTAAAAGACAACGATAAACTGAACTAAGACAATGATACATGATAGTATAAGTGACAAAAGGGACAGAGAACACCCAGAATCTGATATAACAGATACACACTGCTCTATGTCAAGAACAGATCAAGTGACAATACTCAGATTGAACAGGCCACTGCAGACTCCAACATCGCCTTTTCAACAAATTTAAAATCTGATACTGACAGACTGCAAAGTTTATGAGATAAATAGATGTGATTATTTGAGTGTAATAATAACATTAACAATTAGAAGAAGAGGAAGAAGGAAGAAAAGAAAGAAGGAGCGGGGGGGGGGGGGGGGGGGGGGGGGGAGGTATTCAGTCACATGCAATCTAGGATTAGCCTTTCAAATAACTGATGCCATTGTTCGAAAATTGGTAGCGGGAATCTGAATTTATAAGCAATTGCAAAATAGAGGTGCGTGTGCATACTTACACAACAAACATTATCAATTTTTAAGTACATTAGTAGTATTTTTAAAACTCTACATCCACTTATCTGCAGGTTTGGTAAATTTTATGGCTGGCTGTTGGGTTTTAACAAAAAGCAAGCAATTTTACAAATTCCAATGCCATTACCGGCATCACCTTGTCACGTGTCTGCCATTTTTGTCCTCCTCCACAGTGGCCATAAATAAATTAATTATATCACCTATAATAGCTATTTGTATGTACAGCAGTTGTATTTTTAAAATTCTGCATCCATTTATCTGTAGGTTTGGTAAATTTGATAGCTGGCTGTTGAGTTTTAACCAAAAAAAACAAGCAATTTTACCAATGCCAAGATTTTCAATATATTGTCCACTCCACTGTACTTGTCCATCACAACTTTTCAAACACAAGTTTATATTTTCCGCTATAGCCCTTTTGCAGATTTTTAACTAAAATTAACTAAATAATTCTGTATTTTTTTTTTAGATCGGCACGTAGTTTCATGGCTGATATATTATTGAATTACATTTTTCTAGGGCTATCTAACAGTTTTATTTGTAATGTTATAGAGTATATTTAATCATTTTTGCTGAATAATTGATTTGAAGTTCTCAAAGTGTTTCAAATGTTATTTCAGTACAGTTTTGTTTAGTTCTGTGATTGCAATTTAAATTTTTTTATTTTATTGAGTTGTGTGAAGTTGAGTAAAAATTATTGTGTTATAATATCAGTAATGTTTGAGGATTTAGTGAAATAACCAATTTTTAAAATGGAAGACACTGTAGACATCAACAATGATTTTTTTCGATTCCATTGACTTTTTGTTAAAAACTTATATTGATGCATTGTCTTTTAAACAAAAAGTGCATATGAAATGAAAAATACCATGACAAATTTACCCAGTTCCAAAATATTTTTTTCTGGCAGTCCATTTTTAAAAAAATTGATAACACACCACACCCTAAAGTGTTTAACTTTATAGCACTGTACAATGAATTGGTAAATATTTACAGCTCCGAAGACAAAGCCAAACCTTGCATTGAATTATTGGGTTTCATTGTAGATAACGACCTCCAAACAGTGTCTGAACAGACGGGCAAGATGCTGCAGCTAATTCTCAGTATTCCAATGATCTTAGCTACTGCAGTCATTCAATGAATACATTGAAAAGAATTAAAACACACCTGCGTGCGTAATTCTATGACCAATAATAGACTATCCAATCTGGCTACTATTTCAATAGAAAAGGTACTTTCTTGTAAATGCACTCAAGATTTTAAAAGAGAGTGTGGTAGATATTTTTGTCAGAAATGACACAAAGACACTTAGAACTGATTTACAAGAAAACATAGACAACTATGCAGAATTACGTCGAAAGCATCGGTTTCAACTACCTCCTTCAGTACAAAAACGAAGTACATTTTTTTGACTTTGTTAAGTGTGCTCCTTTATGTTCATGACTCAACTTACACCAAAATTATCATCACACTTCGTTACTGGATATATTGAGCTTGGATTTAAATAAAATTCAAGAATGGTCTGAGAACTGGCAGATTGAGTTTAATGTAGATAAATGTAGTTATTCACATGAGTAGATTCAATATAGAATTTAATTACAAGATGGGAGAGAACAATATTAGTAAGATAAAAAAGGAAAGAGACCAAGGGGTTAGTTGCGCATCGCAAGCGATAAATGCGACATCATCAGACAGTTTTGTCTTACTGATGTAACTTGCGCTGTATTTGGATTATAGTGCAGAAAAAAACTGCACTGGTCATCAACCTCACTCTCTGGTCCTGAGACAAAATATAACTCAGGACAACTGGAGGCTACTCAAGATGCAGGCCCTCGCGTCCCAGCTCCCTTGAGATCAGGGGTTGCTTGAAGCTTGTTGGATTCGATTGTCAACTATTTCCATTCATTGCTTTGAGAGGTGAGTGCCTTACCCCTCAACCACAGCAACCTCCATAATAGGTTATGATGGAGTTATAATAGATCATACAGGTGAGATGAGTGAGCAAGTTCAGGTAGCAGTGAAAAAGGCAAATGCAATGTTAGGTATGATAAAAAGAATATTAAACATAGGAGCAAGGAAGTGATTATCAAACTGTACAAAGCATTAGTTAGACCTAGATTGGAGTACTGTATTCAGGTGTGGAATCCTTATTGTAGAGGGAATACAAACATTCTAAAAGTATACAAAGAAGAGCGACAAAACTGATAGTGGGATTCCGGAATTATAGTTATGAGGAAAGACTCCGAACCAGCCTATAGCCTATAGTATCCAGAGATGAGAAGGATTTGATGTGATTAAATACATATTTATAAGATAATCAAACAGCCATCTAGAAGAACTAGAGGGCACAGTTACAAATGAATTAAAGAAAGGTTCAGATTAGATATTAGGAAATATTTGTTTAGTCAGAGAGTGGTGAATGCGCAAAGTCACAGGAAATAGGTCAGTTAATGCATTCAAGAATTGATTAGATGCACATAACTATTTTTAGATCACGTGGAGTAGAATAAACTGGTTATATACAGGCTGTGTAGACTCTTCTAAACCAGTATAAATTAAGTTATCTCCTGAGAATACAACATAATCAACTACAAAGTGACCTGAAAAAAACACATTATTAAAGTAAAAAAAGATTAACTATAAGATTTGATTAATCAATCAGAAAGTCATCAATGGTAACACCAGATGATTACCATAAAATGAACAGACAAGAACAAACTGTTGTGTTGCGCCTTAGAACAGGACACAACCGACTCCGCAGCCACATGTACACAAAAATGAAGATTGACAACTCAGCCATGTCTACAGGTACCCCAGACCGCAGAGCACATACTATAGAACTGCCCTGAATATGATATACTGAGAAAATCGCACTGGCCCACAGAAACAACACTGGAAGAAACATTTTAAGGACCTGAATGTGAACTACAAAAGACAGCGAAGTTTATACAACATTGCAGATATAGATAATATTTTCAAGCGAACGAAAGAGGAAGAAGAATAAGATATGACTCAAACATTGTGAAACTGTGCAATAATTTTGATAGTCAAAAATAGAAATAAGTGTGAAATTAAAAAAAGAAAAAATTTCAGCATACCAATATCTCATGGTAGAGTTTGGTAATTTGTGTATTTCCAAGTCACCCTTTAAGACTGCAAGCATTTAACACAAGATGTGGTTACAAAGAATGAGGATGACCACGTGGGAGATGATATAACAGAACTACTACAGTTACACTGGCTTCCAACGACCAACACAACGCACTTGACCGATGATGCTTAATGACACTGGTGAATGGACAATGTAAAGTAAATATATACCTATAAAATGTCAACGATTTTGGTTAAGGAGGTGTTGATGTATTGATTTTTAGTAATGTATTTGAAAGGGGACAACGATATTACATTTGATCTATGTCTTCCAACTTCACATCAATATGTTATTATCTTAGATCCTTTATGTAATTATATCACATGTTATTAGGCTCGTGTGTTATCAGGGTATGAAAAAGAGAGCAAAGAATAGTTACAATGTAACATGATATGCATGTCATAAGAGGTGACAATGGAAGGCTGGGTATGTTGTCGAACTACCTCATCCAGTGGAACTATAAGCCACATTAAAAAGAAAAGAAAATCCCTATACCTTATGGTAGAAGAGGAATGACCAAGTTTGAATATTTCATCAGTTTCAAAGCAGTAAATAATTACTCTTTTCTTCTCAATAAGTTTAAACTAGCACGGTTTCCCTAATTTGTACAATTTTTAAACGCTTCCCATGATGTACAGTACATAGTTTCATTGCGGTTTTTGCTATTTATTGCTTAAATTTTATCTTGAGGTTGTAGTTAAGAATCATATACTGGTCAGGCACAGAAGATCAGCACAGTGAATGAACTGACAGCAGTCAGCGACTCATCAGGGTCAACAAACCAGAGCTGACCAAGGCCCTATTCCGCCTCCAACGACAGACCTGGAAACAGCCTGCACTAGTGTTGTCTGGCTAAGAGAATAGGAATTGTAGTGAGAAGGCAAAATCTTTATCCAAAATAGCCAGTTTAAACCATGTTTCCCAAGGAATACAAGTACACGAAGGGGAACAATGCTTGCATTAAACTGATCTTAGCTTTAAGCGAAATGTGAGAATTGTTACCGCTTGTGCAGTCATTAATTCTGCTTTGATTTCCTCTTCATCAATTACAGACCCAACATAAGCTGCAGTGGTCAGCTACTCATAGCTGACTGCTAGCGTCAGGACCAGCGAACCAGAGCTGCCAAAACCCTTCTACACCTCCACACGGTGATCCTGGATAACAGACTGCAGCAGAGCAGACTGGCTAAGGAGAAGGGAAACAAGAGGGAAGGGAAGGCTAACTCAGTACCCAAAAAATGCCAGGATGTGTGGGACTGAAAGGTGCACATATCGCAGTCATGCTGTTAACTATGACAACACATTCCGTTCTCCGGACAACATCCTACTAATTGTAAACTCCTTTTCAGAGCTTGATAGCGAGGGATTGAGAATGAACAAAGAAGAAGAAGAGAATTACAGACCCGAAATATTTGAATTGAGTAACTGTCAGAGGTTTTGTTTATTTATGATGGTGATGTCATTGCATCCGGTTTTTTTAATTCAGTATGAGCATTGTCTTTCTAGTGTTGATTTATGTTCCATGTTTGCTAGTTGTGGCTCAAGCCTGGTTGGTTTTACTTGCAGCTCTTTTTTTAATCATCAGCAAGAATATCTATATTATCAGCAAAATGTAGGAACATAGGTTCTTGTTCTATGATGGCCTTCCACAGCAATTAGAATCAATTAAACATTACTATAAATAGTGCATGCGGCAGGGTTGTTCCCTTGCCGCTTTAACTTGTACACCAAAAATATCTTCAGTTAATGGAAGAACAATAAACAAAATCGTCATTACGCTGATGATACAGTACTATTGACTGAAAGTGAAGATAAATTATAAGACTTTGTAGAGTAAGTCAATAAGTGCAGTGTGGAGAAGACATTAATATTTTTAAAAAGCAATGATAATTAGCAGTACAAAAAGGTAAAGGTGGGTACCAAGGCAGCAATTGCCATCAGGGATGAAGATAACTCTTCATGGACTAAGCTGCAGCCTATGTACTGTGGGGTGGCCAGTTCCCTTTCTTGCTGTTTTGTAACAGATCTTAGCTGTATAGATTTATTAGGGATAGTATTTTAGATATGGTTTATTAAAGATTGAAAGGGTGGGAGCATTGATAGTCAGTAGCCATTCAGTTGTTTTTTATAGAATTAAAACTAACAAAGCTAGCCAGTACAGATGTACTTAAATCTAAACATCAGAATGCTTGGAATGCATAGCGTTGTTTTCCAAGCCATGCAGATGTTAAAAACTATATAACCTTCCATAACGTCTAGACGCCCATTACAGCATGATTAGTAGTGACAAATGCCATTTACTGGTTTTTATTAAATCTCGAGGAGAAAACCCAGGTAAAAAAGCGGCGGAATAACTAGCTAGGGAAGCCCGAATCATTAGTGCAGTTTTGCAGGGCGAAGAGCGAAGGAACAAGTCATCAGATTGCATAGCAAAGAGCGGAGGAACAAGTCTTCAGTTTCCACAGCAAAGAAGGGAGAGACAAGTTGACAATCATTGTAGAGCAAAGACCAGTTGGTAGCAAGCAAAGAACAAGTCCACATCAGTCAGCAGCAGGAAACGAGAACAGGACCGTCTTAATAACGGTGAAGAGGAAAGAAGAAAGCAGATAGATTTTTGGAGTCCAGAGAGAGAGAGAGAGAGAGAGAGAGGTTTCGACAGATAATCTTTTACCGCATGAGTACAGATGTTCAGCAGGGTATCAGGGAGAGGTAAATAGTAATGAAATTGATGTTTCGCAATAGCAAGTGGTAGAACCAGATATAGTAGTGCGTCACAAGGAACACACATGAGTAGTCATCTTAGATACTATTTATTTGCATCGCTGATGAGAAACCAGCGTCTTAACTGAAGTATCTAAAAATTCGGAATCTAACTAGAGAGATATTTGACTAGCACAGCAATCCAGCACTTCAACGATCACTACAAGCCACTATCGACGAGAAGAAGAGAACCATGGACACAATCACCTGGGTTGTAGAACAGACATGAACCTTCCATCCTGTGGCAATCCACATAGCGGTTCGTCTATAATTAAAGGTTCGTTTATCAAGTAACAGTTCGACTATCAAGTAACTGTTTGTTTATTAAGTTACAGTTTGACGATCAAGTAGTTTAACGGTTCGTTTATCAAGTTACGGTTCACCTATCAAATTACAGTTTGACTATCAAGTAACAGTTCGTTTATCAAGTTACAGTTTGACTATCAAGTAACTATTCATCTATTAAATTACAGTTCGTTTATCAAGTTACAGTTCGACTAGCAAGTTTATTTTAATTTAGTTTTACTTCATCTTTCTTACAGCCAGACAGGTTTTGTTTAGATTGAAGATTGGAGAGTCAGTTGTGAATGTGTAGAAATGAAGTTTCATTGTTGCATTTTAATTTAAATTAGTGTCATAGTTAATTTGTTGGAAGTGAGTATATAGTTAGTGCAGACCCCTTGCATCATCTGCTACGACAGTTCAACCAGCTGGAGCTGCTACAGTTTATACCTTCACCAACTCATAAGTCAGGTACCCATTTACAGCTGGGTCGACTGGATGAGTGGTTGTACCAGGAACAAATCACGCCTCGATTTTTTTTCTGTCCGTCTGTGATTTCGAACCCTGGCACTGTGTAATCCCAGTCTTACAAGCCAGCTCACTGTTGACTAGGCATACGCTCCACAGTAGTACAAAAGAGAAGCTCAAATTGTACATCTGAGTAAATGGTGAAGTACTGGAGCAGGTGACAAGTTTCTAATATCTTGGTATGTAATAACCAATGAGGGCAAATGTGAAACTAAAATCAAGAGGACATTAGGCATGGCCAAGGATACATTCAGCAGAATGAAGAAGACATTCCTATGTTGATAGCTAGGAACTTAAAAATAATAATGTTTAAGTGTTATATATACTCAACACTGCTGTAAGGTACTGAAAATAGGACAATTAACAAGTAGTTAGAAGATAGAATACAGTCGCTAGAGATGTGTAGTGGATGCACAGGAGAATGGATTGCATTTAATGGAAACAAAGCTAACAAATATAGAGGTCCTGGAGAAATTAGAGGTGAAAATAAAACTGTTAAAAGACATAAAGAGCAATACATCATATATTTTGGCAGCAGTGGTCAGCGACTCATAGCTGACTGCTAGAATCAGTCAGGTCCTGCAAACCAGAGCTGCCAAGACCCTTCTACACCACGCGGTGATCTTGGATAACAGGGTGCAACAGAGCAGACTGACTAAGGAGAAGGGACAGAAGAGAGGAGGCTAACCAAGTTCTAAAAAATGCCTGCTGAAATCGAATGTGTTGGCCCAAAAAATGCAAATATCATCAAGCTGTAAACTACGACACAGCACATTCCATTCTCCAGACAACATACTGCTACTTGCAAAGCCCTTTTCATGGCTTGGTAGCGAGAGACAGAACGAAAGAAGAAGAAGAATATATTTTGACCAAATTAAAAGACATTATGATTACACTATCTTACTAGAGGAAAAGGCAGTCGCTCACGAAATTGACGGCGTTACAAGTGGGAGAATAACATCAAACTATGGACGAACAGCCGTCTGTCTTCGTGTACTACCAGAGATAGAGATAGATAATGTTTGACATCAATTGCAGCCATTCTTCATTGCTGAGATGGCATTTGTTATTGAATTACCGCATAATAGTAATAATTAATCAGTTTTTAGTGTTAATAAAATTAAAACAAAACCCGTTGATTGAAACAGTCTTTCAAACACTGTTGAATCATTACTATGCTGATTAAGATAAAAATCGTAGACATGTCTGAGATATCCTGTTCTAGTCATTGCAATGTCTATCCTGCTATCGCTACAATCGTGTATACACAAAGAAACCCATAATCCACACAAACAACACAATGTTATTTATTATCTTAATATCGTATGGCCGTTGTTGTGATTTGAATATTTCATGTTTTTCACCAGAGAAATGCACCATTACCCATTCATTTCTTATCAACAACAAGAAGAACTACGTAACTATCTACACATGAAAAAATGCGCACCTTAAAATGCAGGTTTAAAACTTTTATCCGAGAACAATACGAAACATATTGACAGCATTGTTTGGACGATGAATCTTTCACAGGCTTAATACCGTCTGCTGATCTCAGTCGCCATCGTGATTGCCAGGTACTGCTTCCCTACGTATTGCAACTTAAATTTCAAAGTAGTCGTGGCAGACCTACTATGAATTCTAACATTTAAATGAGGGTTATATTGATAGAGTGTATACAATGGATTCAATCCCCGCTTTTTACACGCTCCAGTCGACCAGCAGCAAATAAGTACATGGAAAACCGTTAGGGAGGGGATGTGGTCATCCACCATATAAAAAGTCAAGTTCCCTATCATATCAGCGGCCGTTGCCCCAGGGGAAGCAAACACTTAGAACATGCAGGAGCAAGCAGGCCCTTACATAAAATGCATGCCGAATTCGGATGCACTGAGCCGACAGGCGCAAAATAAAAACATAGTGGTACCTACACCTCCTTAGGGAATAGAGAAATACGGCGAACACCAAAAAAAAATGAAGTCTCTAATGCTGTATACGAGACAGAAGTGAATGTATGAGATACCTTTTCATGTATACCTTTATCACTTGTATTGTCGGTGTGATCCTGATGGCCTTTACTAAGCCTGGAAATAATAGATCAATTGCATTTTCAAGCATGTTGTTAAATGTGACTGAAGAGGGTTCTGCCTGGGACTAGCAGATTCGTTGCGTAAAACAAATGGCTAGAGAAACTACAACAACATACAAGTCTTCTACTGTGGAAGCCCTATGTTCTGATCGGTTCCTAAGAATCGTCTGCAGTGAGCTCCGAGTTAACCCACGGTTACTCAGTTTCTCTCAGCAAATGGCGAAGAGCGTGTACACTGATGGTTCCAACGGCGTGTTGGTTATATACACTCATCCCCCCCCCCCCCTCCTATGTACCCCTCTCCGATCGAAGCTCGTTTGATTCAAAATCATGCAGTCAGTGCCTTGGCTGAAAAGGACTTAAGTAGCAGAATGTAGTCCAGGGAACGGAATGCGTTATGTCGTAGTTTACGGATTGACTGCGATATGTGCACTTTTCAGTCCGACACATCCGATTTCAGCAATCATTTTTTTTAGTAATGGGTTAGCATTCCCTCTTCGATCGCTTCTCATTAGCCAGTCTGCTCTGTTGCAGCCTGTTATCCAGGATCACCGCGAAGAGGTGTAGAAGGGTCTTGGTAGCTGGGCCTGACGCTAGCAGTCAGCTATGGGTCACTGACCACTGCAGCTCATGAGCTGCTCAGCATCTTGATCCCATGCAGTCAGTGAATTGCTGATTCTTTTATTGCGGTGTCATCATCCAACAGGCGGTCATTGATATACTTCAAAACGCCACTCCGATCTATGTCTTGTCTGTTCATAATGAGGAATTGTGAAGCCAAAATGCCAGCTGTTTCTTTGCCCCAAACTCCCGCATGACCAGGACAATGACCCACACAAGCCCTTGCAGGCTCAATGCCTCTGCAGCTGCCATTAAACTCATGTTTTAGCCAAACTCTTCTGTACCTACCGAATTAAGGATTGAGAGTCGGACACAATTACTGCCTTTGTTACATAGGTCACAGATAGCCATCACAGAGCTGAGGTCACTGTTTACATCTTCATTTTAGTACTGGAGGTTGTTCTGTGGGCTCAACCCAGCTCAACAATAATCTGCTCTCCCTCTCTAGCTGAAAAGGCATCTATTCTTTGCAAAACGGAAATGAGGAAGAGTGTCTTCTTCTTGTTCGATCGACTGATGATGTGCTTCTACTCTGTTGAGGTTCACAAATGAGACTGTGCGTTTCAGATCTTTACCGGTCCCCCACAAGTTCGCGGACATGGTCGCTCCCACAGACCAGACTGTCTTTCTTTGGTCTGTATAAGTGGGTCCATGGTCAGTCCTGCAGGATATTTTCTGGTGTTTGATTGGGTGCTCGCAATCGCACGTGGTGGTGTCTCTAATACCAATTCTCTAGAGGTGGGCATTGAGTTTGAAATGTTCCCTTCTGAGTCTGAAGATCTTTGTCTGCCCGCCTCTGCTAAATTTGCATATGCTGCCATTTTCTGGGTTGTATTCTATGTGCTGGTTTCTTCATTCTGTCTCCATTGATCGTTTGATGAGTTGTTGTTTGGGGGGAGGGGGGGGGGGGCTATTTTGGTGCTTCTTTATAGCTCTGTGTATGGCGAGTCTGCGTGACGCCATTGCCGGCTTTTGCGAGCTCATCTCCAATCTCGTTTCCAATGATCCCACATCCACAATGGGCCGTAATCTTCTGTAGGACTAAATCTATTGTTTTATACAGTAATCCGATGTTATATTTTATTTCATGTAAGAGTTTATCTTGTTTTAGGGACTTGAGAAAGCTTGGAGTACGCTCCTCCTGGAGTATGTAAGAATGGTCGTTTTTCTTGTAGTTGTCTTTTGTGGTAAGAGTGTCGCATTACACAGAATCTGAATCCCTGCATTTCAGGCAGCCCCATAAGTGCTGCATCTAAAAAAATGGTAAATGGTATTCATACTTACAGTTTATGTAGCTCGCTAGTTGTACACACTCTTGCAATAACCTCTCTAGCGTCCCACCATATTCAATAAGTATAACATGAAACCAAGGAAAAGCTCAGAGGGTAGGATCTGTGTAAGCAAAGTAGTAAAAACGATGACAGACTATATTTTAATGAGTGAATGGTTGACATAATGTCTTTCTTGATGGGGAGCTGTGTAGCGAAGGGATTATAGTAATGGGACACCTCACAATCCTAACAGGCATATATCGAACTTAGCAAGGTAATACCGTTGTGAGAAGTAATCTAATTTTTTTTAAAATGCGTATTGATGTCAGAAGCACTAAGCCGTTCAACGCACAATACAGATAGCACAGCCTTAGAAAACATGGTAAACGCAAAAAATGTCTTTCTAACAGTGAAGCACATTTCTTCTCTGAATTTCCCATTTTCTTTCTTTTCAGCTGTTATGGGTATATTTTTATCTAGTGTATAAAATATACTTGCAGTTGCGCCATTGTCCCCGCTCTATTTACGTTTGATTTTAAACTCCTGCAAATTGTTGGCTGGACTATTGTAATAAACGAGCCACTGTATCTCTATCGCTATACTGTGGTTAGAGGAAGGCAGGCGGCGTAGCATAAAGGTTAGTGGTGTGGATCATAAACCAAATCTGCATATGTTCGGATTCATTAAGCAGTTAACCCATTAAAAATGAGTGCTGAAGTCAGATGCACTGGGCGCAAGGTGTAAAATACAGAATAATGCACAATTCCCCATGGAACCAGACAAAAGACCAAAACAAATCATATCGTTGCAGGTTCTCTGCTAGAGTGAGAAGTGACGCGGAGTGAGGCATACAGGACAACAACTTGCATTGCGAGAATGAAGATGGTAGCATTGACCTCAGCTCCGGGATGGCTATTTGAGACCTAGGTAATGTGGGGTGTCGTTGTGTCCACTCTCAGTCCTTACTTCGGATTATACAGAAGGGTTGACTAAGGAATGAGGGGATGCCGGCTCAAACGTCCAGGGGCTTGCGTGTCACTGTCCTAGTCACAATATGGCTCTATGCAACAAAATAGCTGACATTCTTGCTTAACAAACGCCAATTTTATGGACACACTGAATATGGAGTCACTATAGCTGAAAAGAAAAGGTAAAAATCTCTAATGAAACGAAAGTACGAAAATAAAGATGTTTCGAATCTCACAAGTTTCAAACGTCCACTAGTCTCAGGGGATGTAAGACCAGCGTCTAGTTATGACGAAAAATACGGAGATCCCATGTGCTCGTTGTGCGCGTAAAGGAACTCTTGACAGTTGAAAATCGGTAAAAGTATGTTGTTAGTCGCTGTCCGGGAAAAATTCTAAAAAAGTGATGACGTTCCTGCACAATTTACCTTCCGGCAGACCTAGAAAGGAAGGATCAAGATCGAGCTGCAGCGACCCATAGCTAACTGCTAGCGTTAGACCAGCGAACTAGAGCTGCTAAGATCCTTCTACATCTCCATGTGGTGATCCTGGTTAACAGGCTGCAATAGAGCAGACTGGTTAAAGAGAAGGGATTGAAAGGCAACCCGGTACTAAAAAATGCCTGTTGAAGTCGGATGTGTCGGACCGAAAGGTGCAAATATCGCAAAGGCAAAACCCGCCGTCCATCGTAGACGATGATGGTATAATTAATTTTGCTAGCGCTATTTTTAGCAAGGATTAACTGCGCTATTTGTTATCCTCACTCTTTCGTCTCGAGCCGCCCGACCCTAGTGGCAAATCAAGGACAAGATGACTGGGGGGGGGGGGGGGGGGGGGGGGGCTACGAGATGCAGGGAACTCCGCATCAAGCGCCCGTGAACAAAACGGCAGAGTCCGGAGTCGAACCCACACCACCTGATCGCGAGGTCGACTACTTAACCACTTCGCCACGGAATCCCCATGCAAATATCGCAGTCAAGCTGTAAACTACAACACAGGGCGTTCCGTTTTCTGGACAACATATTGCTACCTGCAAAGCCCTGTTTCATGGCCTGGTAGCGGGAGGTTGAAAACGAACGAAGAATAAGTTTCGTTTGCCAATTCAGCATCTCGTGATTCTTCACCAGCGATCAACTTCTTCTTTCTACATCGACGCTCCATAACTATTTCCAGATCATCTCAACTTTCTCTGTTAACTAGTTCGTCCCTACTTTCCACTGTTGGGTTCTGTAGTGAGTGATAACCATGTGCAAAAAATGGTTGCTGAGAAAAAGTCCGTGAATATGAACATGCATATAATGAAAACACAAAGGCTTTAAAGTATTCAATAATTATTTGGAGTAGTAGTCTAATGCATGAAGATTCGCACCCCACCCCCCCCCCTTTTTCCAAAAAAGGGGGGGGGTAAAGCATTCAACTGAAAATGTGAAAATTCATCCATTATTCATCATTTGCTGGGAAGGGATCAAGATGCTGAGCAGCGCATGAGCTGCAGTGGTCAGCGACCCATAGCTGACTGCTAGCGTCAGGGCCAGCGAACCATAGCTGCCAAGACCCTTCTACACCTCCACTCAGTGATCCTGGATAACAGGGTGCAGCAGGGCAGACTGGCTAAGGCGAAGGGATCGAAGAGGGAATGCTAACCTGGTACTCAAAAAATGCTTGCTGTGTTGGACCGAAAGGTGCAAATATCGCAACCAAGCTGTAAACTACGACACAACGCATTCCGTTCTCTGGACTACATTCTGCTACTTAAGCCCTTTCAGGGCTTGGTAGTGGGAGATTGAGAACGAACGAAGAAGAAGAAGATTTGCTGGGAAGTTTGAGTTCTACTTTAATGCAATACAATAGTCGATGTGTGTGTTTTATTTCTAGGAATTTGAATTATGTTTTGATATGGAAATTCAACGGTTTTGTTATACCATAAACAAAAGTGTTGTGGTAAATAATAAAATTGTCATATGCGGTTTGTACTAACTTGAAAAAAAACACCTTTCTTTTCGTTGCAGCAGAACACCACCCCCCCCCCCCCCCCCCCCCAATTAGATAGTGTTATTTATGTATCTATTGTGCTGACTAATATTAGGACATAAAATAAAATTGTCACAAGGATGCAACCGGATCAATTATCACTGCCCGCATATAACTCACAAAGAGCTGGTTACAAGGCACGAGAAAGCACAGGTGGATAGATGAGATAACGGAAATCCTACAACAACACAGGCGTACAGCAGATGCAACACGCTTGGTGTAAGAAAGACAAAACAACTTCCCAAAGTCATTCAACGGCACAAGTGGACAGACACAAATAAAGGAAACGATATTAATTAAGGCTATGAAGTACACATTACATCATTTCTAAATTGGTGTGAATATAAAAACAATTTTAATAACAGTTTAAAAACGAGCACTGCGCTGAATACACCTTCCATCAGCAACAAAATATGGAATGGTTTTTGCTTTTCCTAACAGAATAACAAAGCTAAACCTTACATGAAACTAAATAGATAATTTTTAATTTATCAATTTTGAAATGCCAATCGGGCATATGCCATGGGAATAACACAGCAGCTGTTTCCGAGTTTTATTGTCCGTACACACACACTTCCACTCTCTCTCTCTCTCTCTCTCTCTTGTGGACTGGCGTAGGCGACTGTGGCTCTTCACTACTTTCTGTGATCATTTCTGTTGCCGATATTCTTATATCGTCGTGTGACATGTCGACATGTGTGGGTGTTTGTGGTTGTTTAAGCGGAGTCAAATCCTTTTGCGAAGTGCATAACTGAAAATTGTTTGATTCAGCATGTAGAGGAAGCTTTTTCAAAGTAAGTAGCACGTCCTTTACAGAATGTAGCTTCTTACATCCGCCAGCTATTTGGCTGTTATACGTATTTTTTTTTTTTTTGGTGTGCATTACAATAGGCAAAAACATACTCGACCTAATATTTACTACAGAGAAAAATATGATTGAAAACGTAATCGTTTGGGGAACTGTTTGGCTCAAGCGACCATCAGATCATCCGTTGGGATCTTATAGCAAGGAGAGAAGTAAACATAAACTCGTGAGCATACGACTACTCTAAGGCAGATGTTCAGAAGATGAAAGAGACAGTGAGCCACATAATCTGGAAAGATATTGTCAGAGGTACAGATGTTGAACAAGTGTGGGGGAGTTTTAAAACAGTTTTAGAACCACTAAAAGTGGAATGTGTTCCATGTAGGGAGGTAAACACCAAGCATAAAAAGTTGATTAGGCAGAGTGGGCATAAATAAGAAGTACTCTGAGTGGTGTAAAGTAAACAGTGGAGTGCCACAGGACTCAGTTTTGGGACCAATATTGTTCTTGATATAAATAAACGATTTGGACATTGATATTTTTTTTTATAGGATCCATGATTGAAAAATTTACGGACGACACAAAACTACGTAGAAGTGTCTCATCTATAGCAGAAGTTGATATATTGTGGTCGGAATTAGATAAATTTCAAGACTGGTCTGTGAGATGGCAAATGGAGTTTAATATAGATAAATGGTCATTGGCACATTGGAGAAAGCGTGAACCGGTCTGACCAGCGAGCGCCATACTGAAGACTCAGGCTAAGTTACCCTGACCGCTAGGCATGGGTTAGGCTCCACCTAGCACACATACAGCCTACCCGATGATGTGACTGACCTAGCAAGCCGACAGCGTAATTGTTCATGCTTTGAAACGAATAATGGAGCTAAATCAAGACAGTCGCAACGGAATGCAACAGGGCGAAGCGAAAAGGTCACGAATAAGGCGAACGACTAAAGTAGCGACTTTGAATGTTACCGCCTTGGCTTAAAGATACCAGAGTTGGTAGAGTTTATGACTAAAGCTAAAGTCGGGATCCTCGGCATTTCAGATACAAGAAGGAAAGAGCAGAACATCAAGGAGGTACATGGCGGTTTTGTTCTGTTATGGAGTGGTGTCAACATCACAGAAAGAGCCAGGCACGGTGTCGGCTTTCTTCTTCACCCTGAGAAGGCCAAGTTCATTACGAACACAGAATACATCAATGAACGACTGATACGCGTGTAATTGACTTGGTGTGGAAAAACTACGACACTGATCCAGGCCTAGGCCCCGTGTAACGATAACAGCCATGCGAAGGACATGATAGAATTTTCCCAGAGCCTTTCTGACGCTATCAACGGCGTTGACGAGACGGATGATTTGATTGTAATGGGTGACTTTAATGGAAGAACGGGAAATAAAAGATCATCTCACGAATGCTGCCTTGGGTCCACGGTGAATCCTCTTTAGAACGGAACACCAATGGAGAGGAGCTTATTAACCTGTGTATTGAGCAGGGGCTAATAATAACAAATACCATCTTCCAGCACCGACGCAGTCATGTCAAAACGTGGTACAGGTGGAACAATACATACACAGCGTCCCAAATCGATTTCATTCTCACCAGACACATGCAGAGAAGAAACAACAGATTCTATGGTTATTTCTAACATCTGTATGGATACTGACCATCGACCAGTCGTGCTGACACAAGTACTTCCACAAAGGACGAGTCCATAGACAGTCAAACCAATTTTGTTAACAAACCTTTCAGAAGTTAGACGAGGAAGCTGTTATGAATAGTGTATGTCGAGAAGTTACAAATGTCTTTATGTCACTTACAGAAGAACCTAGGGACATAAATAGTGAAAAGATCAGAAGCGAACAGCCTGGTGAAGTGATGGGGTAAGGGCGGCTATACTGTCTAAAAAGAAAGCTTACAAGGGTTGGTTGACCTCCAAAAAGCAAGATGACTACATTGTCTACCAGACAGAAAGACGAAACGCCAAAAGGGTAATAAAAAACTCCAGAGAAGAATCCTAGAAACATTATGGTGAGCAACCTCACTTCCATATGTCAAAATCGTCCTAGAGACTTTTTCAAAAGTGTCAAGGCGATGCGATATAGAGACGAGTGCTTCAATTCTATTACATCCATCAATGACAAGTTTGGCTTTCCTATATTTAATGAACTCAGCAGAAGAGATTGGTGGAAGGAATACTTTCAAGAACTTTTCAACCCCACTACCTCCACGGGAGATTCAGTTTTTCTACCATGCTACCCAGATCATACCGAACCCGACATAATGATTCAAGAAACGGAGAGAGTTATAAAGAATAGTCCCAAAAATAAGTCAACAGGCAAGGACGGCATAACAACGGAGGTGATTCATGCATGTGGGGTAACAGGGTTACTCTGGCTACATAGACTCTTCACAAAGGCATGGAAAGACAGACAGATGACTGGCAGCAAGCTATAATCGTTCCAATTTTGAAGAAAAAGGGCGGCAAAAGAAACTGTGACACGTACAGAGGCATGTCGCTACTTAGCCACACTGGTAAAATGTATGCCAAAATCCTGGAACATAGAATAAGACCTATTGTTGAACCTCAACTATCCAGAGCTCAATTTGGATTCCGCCGAGGTGTGAGCTGCACCTTAAGGAAAATAAGCAAAAGATCAATAGAATACAACGAAAATCTATGTGTTGCTTTCATTGATCAGGAAAAAGTGTTTGATAGGGTAGACAGGATTCAACTTTAGAAGATTATGGTGTACAAGGCCAGCTTCTTGATAATGTCAGAGCACTGTATCGTTCGAGTACAAACGTCGTCAGAACGACTGATGGTGTCACAGATGCTTTTGAAATTACTACCGGCGTGGGACAAGGGTGTGTGCTTTCTTCTCTGTTGTTTAACATCTATATGGACAAAATCGTACCAGAGACTGGTCAAATTGAGACATCTGAAGCAGAACATGACCCAATACACGAATTACTCTTTGCAGATGATCAGTGCTTGCTGTACAACGATGAAAACAAACTGCAAAACCACATGAACGCACTTGGGGCTACCTGTGCTAAATACAATATGCGAATTAGCAAGAACAAAACAGAAACTGTGATGATCAGTATACCTCCTGGGCCACTCAAGATAAGTCTAACTGATATTGTTCTTTAACAGGTCCATGAGTTCAAGTATTTGGGCAGTATTTTTTCGGCAGGGAAATCGAGACAAGGTGTCAGAAAGCATCTGCGGTGACTTATCAGCTGTCCCCACTGCTTAGACACCTGAGCATTAGTTTGGCAACAAAGCAACAGCTGATAAACAGTATATTTATGCCGATTATGTGCTACCAGTGCCAAACATGGCATCTGTCAAGAGCGCGCGAGAAAAGAATTTCGACCTGTGAAATGAAGTGTTTAAGGAAAGTCATCGGTGTTACCAGAAGAGACAGAATGCGAAACGACGACATTCGAAGTATGGTCGGCACTATGCCTTGTGCCGAATACATTTCCAGGCAGAAAATAAGTTGGTTTGGTCATCTCATGAGAATGCACCCTCATCTTCCACTGATGGCTTACAAAGCGGGTAGATCTGGCTACATGGAAAGGGGGCGATAGATGACATTAGAGGGATTTTGTAACGACAAGAGCTCACATTGACCGACGCAACGCACTTGGCGCAGTATATACGACTTAAGCTCCCAACGACGCTAAACGGCACAAGTGGAAATAAAACTAACTAAATGTACAGTCATCCACATGGGTAGATACAATATGGAATATAATTACAGAATGTGCGTGAACAATATTATAATGATAGACAAGGAAAGGGACCTAGGGGTTTATAATAGAGCATACAGATAAAGGGAGTGAGCAAGTCCAGGTAGCAGTGAATGAGGGAAATGTAATGTTAGTTATGATAAAAAGAAATATTAAACGTAGGAGTAAGGAAGTGATTGTCAAACGGAATAAAGCATTGCTTAGACCTAGATTGTAGTGCTGTGTACAGGTGTGGAGTCCTTATCGTAGAGGAGATATAAACATGCTGGAAAGGATACAAAGAAGAGCGACCAAACTAATAGTTGGATTCCAGAATTACAATTATGAGGAAAGACTCAGAAAAACTGACTGCAGTGTCTAGAAATGAGAAGAATTCGAGGTAACAATACAGGTTTATAAGATAATCACAGGAAAGGTTACATTTGACTATAACAAGTTTTTTTTCTTCAAAATACAACCACCAACGAGAACTAGAGGGCACAGATACAAATTAACTAAAGAAAGGTCCAGGTTGGATATTAGGAAATATTTTTTTAGTCAGAGAGTGGTGAATGCTTGGAATGCATTGCCCCATGAGGTAGTGGAGGCAGGGACAGTGCATTTAAGAATAGATTGGATGCGCATAGCTTTTAGAGCACTGTAATGCAAATGTAACTGGTTGTATACAGACTGATGAGTCTTCTAAACCAGTATAAAGATGTTAAGTTAAATCTACTCGTGCCGAGTTCAGTTAACTTTTGACGTTTCTTTGGTAGAAAGTTACCGTGAAACTTCTAACATTCCCAGCGGCGTACTTCAGGAGGTGGGCCTGGGCCCTCCTAGATGTAGTGCAACGTGAAGATCTACAGTAAGCTCATAACTATGGGTATTGCAGTTTCGGTCCCCAACTCAATGTACAGACTGCTGTTGCACAGCCTGTTTTCATGAGCACTGCGTAGAAATGAGGTGAGATCGTATTCAATATGTTTAACCGGGCCCTGGCGTGCTCTTCGTTCCTGGACGATTGTAGTAATGGTAGTCACATAGCAAATACTGATCCGTTGATTCAGAGCAGAGAAAGAGATTATTTTAGCAACAGCATAGATAAGATGTCGCTGTTATCTTCTTCTTATTTGGCGTTCGTCCTGAAAAGGTGGTAGGGTTGTTTACAGCGAGGGTGTGATATCTGCATGCGCCTTATGGCACAACACATTCGGTTTCAGCTCCTTTTTTTAAATTAAAAGATTTACTTTCCCACTGCGATCCCTATTCTCTTAAATTCCACACATATTACGCGCAAATCTGGCTCACTTTAAGCTTCAATATGGATGCAACATCCTGGGAGATGCTTGTACTGAACCGTACCACCTGGCACGCTATTATTAACGAAAGCGTGTTGCCCTCAAAAGCAGCACACACGACGTTTCCACAGCCGGCCCCCCACATGTGTGTCCTTAATGTAGCAGGGTATACCGTTCCAGGATTGGACTTCACAGCCGTCAGAGAACACATTTCACAGCAATAGCAAAACTGTCGCCGTCGTCGCTTGTGATGGGCAACTATTATAATCTAGACTACAACAGAGCAGCCTGTTTGTATGTGGAATAAGGCCTTGGTCAGCACTAGTTCCATTCATTCGGAGGCAAGCAGCCAGCAATGAGTCACCGGATGTTGGCAACTCAGTCATACATGCTGCATCTTTGACCCTTGTTGCTATTATGAGTTGTTTATTATCTGGTCTCGAGTTCTCCATTTCTTTCGTCACTTATTGCCTTTTTGAAACTCCTTATGTTCGTTATATCTTTATCTGTGGTCTTTCTGAGCTAAAGACAGCGTAAAAGGTAGAACTCAAATTCTTTATTTCTATCGGTCCGCCGCCACTCTTTGTAGTTTGTGCTGATGATTGTTCTGTCTGCGCAGAGTTTCTCAGGGTCTTCCCCGGTAGGTTTTCACATAATCGCCTGTAGCGGGTGTATTATTGTTCATCTGTGCCGCGTGCCCAGTGTACGTCCAACGTTTCTTCCTGATTACATAAACATCATTTTGGTTGTGCTGTAATCGTACTTGCTCATGATAGTCGTGAACTCTTTCCAGTCAATGTCCAATTGACGTCTAAGGCCTTTATTTTCATTCGCATTCAATCAGTCTTTCTCATTAACCAGCTTTCACAACAATAAGTGAGCACAGAGATGACGTTATAATTAGACTATAAACAAGTTTTTTTTCTTCAAAATACAACCACCAACGAGAACAAGAGGGGACATATTCAAATTAAATAAAGAAAGGTCCAGATTGGATATTAGGAAATATTTTTTTAGTCAGAGATTGGTGAATGCATTACCACAGGAGATGGTGGAGACAGAGACAGTTAATGCATTTAAGAATAGATTGGATGTGCATAGTTTTTAGAGCAGGGCAATGCAGATGTAACCGGTTGTCTACAGACTCTGATCAATCTTGTAAACCAGTATAAAAACGTTGTTAAGTAATATTAGTTTGATACGTTTATATTTCAAAATATTCCTTGAATCATTGAACGTTAAGATGATTCGCGTATCATCGTTTTAGTTTAGAGGGCATTTATCTCAAGCCCTATCTGGTGCGTTATATATGTGTCCTCCGCCATCTGAAACACCTCAACAACAATTCTATATTCGCTGATCTATGCACCAGTAAAAGTATCCTATTGTATGGTTATGGCAGACATACTTGTAGCGTAATCGAAGTCGGATGTTTCTGCTGTCTGTGTCCTATTTAGTACCCTTATCTGTACCTCATAATTTAACGTCTAAATGCTGGCTTAGAAGACTGCAGAGTGTATACAACCAGCTACTATTACATTCACACTACCAAAAAATACATATGCACATCTAATCTTCTTCTGCGTTTGTTCTTCCGCTACTAAACCCTGAACAGGGCTTTGCAAGTAGCAGGATGTAGTCCGGAATGCGTTGTGTCACAAGTTTATAACTTGATTGCGATATTTGCACATTTCGGTGCGACACATCCGTCTTCGGCAGCACATCTAATCTATTCTTCAATGCATTAATCGGGATCAAGACGCTGAACAGCGCATAAACTGCAGCGGTCAGCGACCCTTAGCTGACTGCTAGCGTCAGCGAACCAGAACTGACAAGACCCTACACCTCCACGCGGTGATCCTGGATAACAAGCTGCAACAGAGCAGACTGGCTAAGTAGAAGGGATCGAAGAGGGAATGCTAACCCGGTACTAAAAAATGCTTGCTGAAGTCGGATGTGTTGGACCGAAAGGTGCAAATATCGCAGTTAAGCTGTAAACAACGATACAACGCATTCCGTTCTCTGGACTACATTCCATTACTTGCAAAGTTTTTTTCAGGGCTTGGTAGCGGGAGATTGAGAGCGAACAAAGAAGAAGGAAACGAATGCATTAACCAACTCTGTCTCCACTATAGCCTGTGGCAACGCATTACACACTCTCTTACTAAAAATATATTTCATAATATCTAATCTGAACCTGTCTTTAAACAATTTGAAAATGTGCCCTCTTGTTCCTGCAGACAGTTGCACTTTGAAAAACTTCTTGACATAGTCTAATCATTTATCTGTTGCGCTGAGATCACTGTATCCTGTTTGTCTTTGATGGTAATGTTTGCAGCAGACGGCTTTTGCAAAGGTGTCTTAAAATCTGGCAAATGCAATTGCTGTTTGTCATTTAAGCAGCCTTTTCAGCGGTCATCGATGTACTGTCTCTTATCCTGCGAGTCTGTGCTTTCACGTATTCGGCGTAGTACCGTATAGAAATTCCTGCATTTCGCCCTCGCGGTAGGTGTCTTTGCTGACATGAGATTTAATTTTGATGTTTTACTTTCAAGGATCCCAATAGTTAAATGAACTAAGCAAGGTCGCTGCCAGAAAGCGAACCATACTTATCCCACTGTGGCGAGCCGACAAGACAGATAGGCAAAAAACAATTAAAAAAATTGGGATACAAGATGAGGAAATAGATGCAATTGATTGATGCCAGGATTTTTTTTTTGGCGTTCGCCTTATTTCTCTAATCTCCAAGGTGGTGTGCGTGGCACTGTGGTTTTTATTTTTGCGTCTGTCGGCCCAGTGCATCCAACTTCAGCATGAGCTGCCAGAATGCCTTTTTAAAAAAAAAAAAGGTCTCGTTAAAGTTTTTCTACAGCGTAAGTCTAACTCATTGCTTTCATTTGCAGCATTAGGGGACGGCGTCGCCTAGTGGCACGGCTCACAAACCGAAGGTGCTGGGTTCGATCCCCATCACAGCACCGGCCGGTACCCCGGGGAAGCAAACCCTTAGAAAATGCAGGAGGAAGCAGACCCTTACATAAAATACATGCTGAAGTCGGATGCACTGGGCCGACGGGCGCAAAATAAAAACAACAGTACAGCGCACACCTCCTTGGGGATTAGAGAAATAAGGCGAACGCAAAAAAAAAAAATTTGCTTTACAACATATCCGTTACCTGGATTACCCATGGCTGTACTTTATTTACTGATAGTAGTAGAACCCCCTTTATCCAGAGATAGGTAGGAAGATAGAGTGATACATGAAGGCATAGACTGACTGCTTCAGGGCGTAAACAGGGGTGAGACAAGGATGCCAGTTCTGGCATTTATTATTGTTGGTTATAGATTGGATAATGAAGGACATGAGCTGCAGTGGTCAGCTACCCATAACTGACTGCTAGCGAACCAGGTCCAATGTGGTGACTTTGAACAGCATGCTGAAACAGAGCAGACTGGCTAAGGAGAAGGGATCGAAGAGTGAAGGTTAACCCGGTACACAAAAATGCCTGCTGAACTCAGATCAAAAATCGCAGTCAAGCTGTAAACTATGACACACAGCATTCGGAACAACATCCTGATATGCGCAAAGCCCTTTTCATGGCTTGGTAGTGGGAGACAGAACAAACAAAGAATAACGGATAATGAAGACACCAACGATAGAAAAAAAAAAATGGTATTCTGTGGACACTTGTCCCAATTAGAGGACTTTGACTCAGATGATCTGGTACTTTTAGTAGTCCTAGCCAAACGCACGAGAAACTTTATTCGACAAAAGAACGATCAAACAAAATCGGGACTGAATATCAACATGAAGAAAACAAAGCCCCTAAACACTATCATCAAAGGACCAGTCATGCTGGAGGGAGAGCAGCTGGAAGAGGTGGATATATTTTGGCAGCCCAATTGACAGGGGATAGGACCAGAATTGAAAGGACATTCTTGGCACCAAACAACATTTGGAGATCAACAGAAATCAAGATGCACACCACAGTTAGAATATTCAACGTCAGTGTACTCAATTGATCCATGAGGACAGATGAGCACAAAGAATACAAACCAGAAAACGATCGGAGAGACCAGCACAAAGAATACAAGCCAGAAAATTATGGCAGAGATGGACAAAGATCTTCAGACTCAGAACGGAACACTGTAGACTCAAGGCCCACCTCCTCCACAGAATGGGTCTGACGTGCGATTGTGGAGCACCCAAGAACATATTCTGCAGGACTGCCCTACCTATGCAGACCAAGAAGAGGCAGTCTGGCCTGGGGGAGCGACCATGCTCGAAAAGCATTCTCCTTCATGAACCTCACCAGACTAGAAACATAGCATCAGTTGAACGCCAGTTCTGCTGTATGGAGGATGACCGAGGCCATACAACAAAGCCCTTTGTTAACAGATGCCTAGGAAGGATAATAGGCTCGATGTGGCAAGGAATGAATCCCTATGGGTTCGGAACCAACTAATTAAACAAAGAGAATGGTACTGGATAGGACATATCCAGACAAGCTCTTACATGGAGTCCTAAAGGGGAACTAAGTGGTCCCAATGTAAGGTGTCCGTCTCGGGTGCCGGAGGCAGCGTGTTCAGATCAGATTTTGTTCACATGGAACTACTGGTAAAAATTCCCTCGGTCTATGGGGAGTGAGATCAGACTCACATCTGCAGTGTTGCCACTATGAATAATAAATTCCCGCCGTTGGTGGCAGAGTAACCGTTTTTTTCTCCCCGTAACAAATTGCAGAAGATGGGTGGACTGAAAGATGCAAATATCGCAGTCAAGCTGTAAACTAGCATCACAATGCATTCTGTTCTCCGGACTACATCCTGCTGCTTGCACAGCCATGTTAGGTCTTGGTATCTGGAGACTGAGATGGCAGCTACCAATCTCGCTTTGCAAGTAGCAGGATGTAGTCCATAGAACAGAATGTGTTGTCGTCATTTACAACTTGACTGCAATATTTTCACCTTTTGATGCAACTTCAGCAGGCATTTTCTTAGTACCAGGTTAGCATTCCCTCTTTGACCCCTTCTACTTAGCCAGTCTGCGGCCTGTTATCCAGGCGTGCAGCGCAGAGAGGTCTTGGCATATCTGGTTTGCAAGCCATGATGCTAGCAGTCAGCTATGGGTCGCTGACTGCTGCTGCTCAGCATCTTGATCCCGTTTAATCGTGTGATTAGGGATGATGACATTAGAACAAGAATTTAGGATGAAGATGCTGAGCAGCGCATGAGCTGCAGTGGTCGGTGACCCATAGCTGACTGCTAGCGTCAGCGAACCATAGCTGCCAAGATCCTTCTACACCTCCACACGGTGTTCCTGGATAACAGGCTGCAGCAGGGCAGACTGGCTAAGGAGAATGGATCGAAGAGGGAATGCTAACCCGGTACTAAAGAAATGCTTGCTGAAGTCAGATGTGTTGGACCGAAAGGTACAAATATCGCAGCCAAGCTTTAAACTACAACACAACCCATTCTCTGGACTACATTCTGCTACTTACCCTTTCAGGGTTTGGTAGTGGGAGATTGAGAACGAATGAAGAAGAACAAGAATTTAGAATATTATGTATCTAAATGGAGGTAGTGTACATTTTTTCAAACGAGAAATATTAACTAGAGAAAAGACAGCTTAAACGTGAGTTTACTTACTGTGAAAAACAGACACTAAAGAAATTTAACAATACTATAAAGCTCATAATAGAATGCAACAAGAGCACAGGATAAACAAGTTTTGAAGTCTCACCACCCATCTGACATGTCTACAGGTTTTTATCAAGTTCTTTCATCTTCTCAACCTAAGAAAGTGGGGACGGCATGGTTAAGTGACAAGGCTGACACCCTGAAGGTGCTGGGTTCGCTCACCATCACAGCACTTGCCGTTACCCCGAAGAAGCAACCCTTACAAAATGCAGGAGGGAAGTAGACCCTTACATAAAATGCACACCGAAGTCAGATGCAACTGCTACTAGTCTCCATCGTTTGCTCTCAAATAATCGCATCTCCCTCCCTCATGAACCTGGTGGTCCTCCTCAGGCTTGTCTCATCGCCGTACAGTTTCTCGCAATTGGGTTGGAGAGATCCATGTAGTCACTCTGCTATTCTCGTGGAGCCAGCAGAACATGTTTCACTGTTTGTTTCTCCCCACGTTATTTTTAATTTTCCGAAGATGATTTTTCAGTCTGCAGTAACCTGTCCGAAGTCTGAATATTGTCGCTTGATCTCTTCTCGGCAAAGAGTAGTTTGCTTCTGCTAGATAAGATCCTGGTGCTCTCTGTCTTTCAAGTTACATGTTATTGTTTTGTGTTCATATGTAGCTGTGTCGTTATCTTACAGTGTGTAGGTATCAACAGACTTTTCACTGTTGAAATTTGCCACCCAAAGGTTGCATTATCCTATAGTCAATTATAACTGAAAGCTGCTACTCAAGTCAATCAAATCCAGTCACTCTTTGCATAGGCCATAGATGTCCTGTACTGCTATTTCTTACTATCTACAGGTGTAATTATTTAATCTTAATGCCTTCTCACATTCTCTTTAAATTAATCTCTTTTACACTGGTTTAGAAGAGACTACAGTCTGTATGCAACCAGTTTCTTGTACGTGTTCATCTTAATAGACTCAATCACTAGAGCTAGGTAGACCCGCAGCCATATATAGCTGCTCTTAAACCACCTGGGGAAAGGTACAAATAACTTTTGTAGATTTTAAACCACCATCTCTGATATGCTTGTAATGTCCTATTTTTTCTTACTAGAACATTACTCTAGTAAAATGTTTCATGCTGTAGTTAACCTAATTTAAATAATATCTAGTTCACTGTTAAAAAAGACAACTTGAATACCCAACAATATAACAAAAACACAATAGGGTGTAATAAATCATTTATTTCAGGGTTTATGCAGATAGCACACATGCACCACCAACAGCCTTGATCCTCTTCTCTGCAATTTTGCTGAAAAATTTGGCCTTGACAATTACTGGTCTTTTGGGTAAATGACCTTTGCCTAGGACTTTGTAGTAGCCCTGTGGATAAGATACAAAAACAAATGTATTTGAGAATTGGCCACTCAAAGGGCAGTAACTGTTTCTATAAATAGGATTGCGCTGCTAAAGGGAAATACACTCAGATGGTTGTATATTGCTCCCTCTATATACTAGTCTGGCCTTATGGACAATGACCATAACCCAGAAAAGTCAACCACAGCAGTCATTGGTAGCAAAAAGAGCCAACGATTCATACCCCGACAGGATGCCAGACAGTCTACACGAGGTCAAGGACTAGATTGGAACCAGGTCAAGAGGAAGACAGTGGGTACTTTTGGGATGAGTTTAGCAATAATTCTTTTTCTGAGCATTAAAATTCAACAGAATGAAAATTCAGTGGATTATGTTCAACCAAAAGATACATGAAAACAAGAGACTTGAGAAAATAAGGACGAAGCAAAATAAACTCCACAGCCCACATAAGAGTAGAAAAAATATTAAAATAATAAATAAAATACATGACATATTTAGTACCAACATTTCTAGCTCTCTAATTTCCATATGCATATTAATGGTTCATAATAATAATATTGATCAGTAACAGTCTACTTTATATCATACATAGTGTAATATGATATAAAGTATTTGGCCTGGACTGAAAGACAGCAAATTTAGCACGGACTGAATATTTATATTTAATTTTTTAACCTTTATCACTCCGCAGGCCGTCTGATACGCCCAGCTCGTCACACTTTAAAAAAAAAAAATTTTGACATTTTTTCTCTCTAAGAACGGAGACCCTACCGATAGCCATTTTTATACTGCTGGATTCGTCCCGTTCATCTACACACGCTTTTTGCCGGTAAAAGTATCGAATGTTAGATTACAAATGCCTTTTGAACGATTTTTTTTTTTTCGCCGAATGGAGCAGGCCGACGTTTTGGGGAAAGGTAAAGTAGGTTGTTGGGAAAGATCTTTATCTTGTAAATATGTTTATTTTATTTGTTTAGATGAAAGAACTACAATTGAATTGGAAACTAACAGTTGTGTCGATATTGTAAACACAGTATCGATTCTTTGTTATGGTTTCCATGGTTTTCTATCGGAGCGACTAGGCCTAGTCGGGAAAGTCCAAATATTTAAATTTTTTCAAAAAATTTCACATTTATCTTCTTGTATCTCAGAAACTAACAAACACACATCAACAAGTTCTTTATTCAATTGTGTCTCTAAACACAAGAAAATCATATTTATTGACCAACAAACAGAACAGTTACAATTCTTGAAAGTTGCAAAATTGAAAAATGTAATGCGGACGGGTACAGGTTAAAAAAAAAACTATTTGACATACTGATTTGTGACATGTCTGGTCTGTAAAAAGGTAATGTGAATGAGGAAACAGATTCATAGTTCTAGCTAGTACCAAATAACCACTTACAGCTTGGATGACATCAATGACTGGTGCCTTCTCAGATGGTGCATCAAGGTACCTAGCCCTAGACTGTTCACTCAAGAGAGACCACAATTTATCCACATTGATGGATGGGCAGTGGAACTTGTTGTTTGTCTTGTGGTAGTAACGCATTCCAACTTTGCCAAAGTATCCAGGATGGCTAAACGAGAAAATAAAAACAACTTACTACCACACATTGTGAGTGTTTTATACAAAATCTTACAATTGTCAAGCACATTTGTTATGTGGTGCCAAAGAGAAATTTTTAAAAATTGTAACGTCCCAAGAAAAGCCCATACCAACAATTGACGTGGGGGGGTGGAGGTAATTCATGTCAAGTATATTGGACAAGGAATCACATAGTGTAAATTTTGAGTTTATATAAGGTGGATTTTGACAAGCTACAGTGAATATAACTCTGCTTTCAACCTACTACTACACTTTCAGCTCAGCTTAATTTATTATCTGGGCTATATATTTCAGACTTTGCAAGCAATATTCTTTCAGAAAATGCATTTTTATGCAACGTTTTTATGAGAATACTGATGAATCGGTTTTCATCCGTGGTCTAAAAATGCATATTATCCTTAACGGGGGCAAGAAGGAGAGAAATGTACATTTAAAAATTACTTTCAACAAAAGTGAACATTTGTAAGTTTATATATTAGCAGTTGTACCGTGTTGGAGAGATAGGTATGTTAGTAACCATTGGTGAAGAAATATGAGGACATAGTTTATAGATTATATCCTACCTAATTTATGTTTTGCGACTGACGTTCTGTAAAAGCATTTTAGAGCTTCCTTTTTCCTTAACCCTTTACACCCTAACCTGCCCATTGTATGTTTTTTTGGAAACCGGAAACACTACTACTATGTTCAATGCAACTGTTCATTGCTTGTTCTGTGATATCATTTACATCGCATAAGCAATATATGGTATATTAATAAGGCAAAGAAGTATCTCCCTGCGCTTATGAATATGTTTTTCCTATTTTAAGGCTTAGGGTGTAAAGGGTTAAGGTGTGATATTCAACATAATTTGTGGGGCGGCACATTACATATCCAACCAATCAAATTGGGCCATGGGAGGTGAGTTAATATGTAAGGCTGAACTGTTTAGCATAATCGACAACTTTCTGCTTCACCATCGTCTGTCGTGCCAAGAAGGCAAAGACTTTCAACAAAAGAACCAACGACAGCTTGATTTTGTCTGCAAGCATCTCTTGCCTCTGCCTTACAGTGTGTCATTGCAATCTTGTACACCGATGCCTATCTGAAATATGTTTTTACTCTATATCCCCCACAACAGCACATATCTGGATAAGCCAACTCACTATCCTTCGACTCGTATTTTCTGATTCTCCTTTTGTATCTGACTTATGTCACCCGTAGCCCAGAAGCAGACCCAAAACTAACACCATAGGCTACCACAGCACCTTGTCGAGTAATAATAAGCATGGCTGTGTAATGTGCGTCTATGTTTTTCAAGAAGAAAAAATGGGCCCACATGCAATTCCTGCCACCTAATCAACGATATTAGAAACCACAATATAAAATAAATTGGGGAGATCGGTCTTGAACTTTGTTGGCTGATGAGTTAAATAAAAAATCAGTTACGTTTTTAAATCGTTACTACATGACTCTCGCACAATTGTTAATGATATTATGGTTCAAATAGATTGTACATAAGAGTTTATGATGGTGAATCTAAATGGACCTCCACTTCCACAATTTAAACTTACTAAGGACATTGATAAATGATACTACAGTGGATGATAGTTTTTTGGATGAACACTGAGGTTAACATACAACAGTTCTAAAAAGATATCCCAGGGGCACATGAAAATGAAATATGAGTGAAGTGCTCGAAATACTATACTTACTATTTATCAAAGTTGATCCTGTGGTGATGCTGTCCACCTGCATTACCGCGACCTCCAGGATGCTTTCTGTGTTTGCCTGTTGAAAAGTTGGCATGACAAAAACTTGAATTAATATTATTCAGTATATTATAAAGTCACCCAAGTGATACCCAGATTGGCAAGAATAGGACAACAGTAAGCTTGCAAGCATGTAACAAAAGGCAACGGACATTAAGTTACCCACGAGGTTAGCAACCTCACCATGTAAAATCATTTCTGTAATCGCATCTTTGATCTTTGCTATGGCGAGAGTCTCACTTCAGAGGAGTGCATGCAGCATATGAGAGACACAGCTGCCCAGGAGGCTTCTACAACAAGAGGATGTGAGGGAGGAAGAGGCAGGAATACCCAACGCCAGAGTACAATAACTCAAAATGATGATTTGGAGGAAGGTCACAGATGTGGACAACCTGGTGGCATGAATTGGGTCCAGTGTGATAAGTGGTATCACATAGTGTCTAGATATTGCTTACAGCATTCAAGATCCGGAAGGACAAGAATGGATATGTGATTTTTGCACATAGTAAAGACTAAAGAAAGGTGCTTAATACCCCACGGCAAGGTGCCTGTTGCCACATTTTTTCAGTTCTTGGTTAATGTTAATCAAATTGAATTTTAAAAATATGTTGAGATGTATTTTGAGTGCACAATACCTTTGTAATAGTATGTGAATGGTGTTTAATTGCTTAAACACATGCCTGGCTGTGCATAAACCACAAAAATTATATAAAATTACAAAAGCACTGAAACACACATTTTTTTGCGGTTGACGTAGAGACATGGTTGATATATCATTGAATTTTTGTAGGGATATCTAACTGTTGTATTTGTAATGCTATGGTTAATTTAGAAAATGTTACTGAAGTACCTCACTAAAGAGAGCTGTGCATGAACTTCAAGCTTATTACCCAATCCTGTAGAACCATGCTTCTTTAAACTGTTCAGTGTAGCAGACAGACAAGAAAGACCATTTCACCAGGGACACTGACAGGTGTACTCTGTCCAGTTTGTTGACTATTGTTCTTAAATTTGTATTAATATATTAAAAAGTAGGATGTCCTTGCAGAACATCCCTTCTTACAAACGCCAAACTATTTGGCAGTTATAGGTTTCTTGATGGGTGTGTAGTATGCAACTATTAGGTAGGTAAGGTTGCCATTACTTTCCATTTATGGAGGAGCATTAGCACCAATAAAAATCATGTATGCCAAACTGGATACGCTGAGATTTGAACCTGGTGCGTTGGGATAGTATCAAGTATGTATATTAATATAATTCACGCTTAGTCATACTGCTGTCACCGTTAGCTCACTGAGCTGCATCTTCAGCCCTTTTACTTTTGGGCATGAGGCTGGCTACCCAATTACTGTGTGTGGAATCTATTTGCCACAAAATCAGAAAGGGAAAAAAGTCTTGTACAGTACAATGGAATGCAATGGTAGGAGACAAAGTCTAACCAGTAATCAGTCAAATTTTAGTAAAAGCATCGATGCAATAAGAATAAAATTACTTGAAAGATCTGAAACACGAGATCTTGTACCCACAAACCGTCCATGGGTACTCAACTCATTCCATCGGAAGAGAATACCTCCTATAGTTAAATATATGTATAGTACATAGTCTATTTAGTACTTACCGACACGTCCGTGACCATGGCTGACATGACCTCGGAGTTTCCTGGTCTTCTTTAGTTTGGTAGTCTGAAAAAATATGAATTATAGGTACTTGTTTAGTTTAGTGAATAGGCAGCATAATGGGAAATGTTAGCTATATTTTCCTCTTGTCTGTTGCAGGCCATATAATTGCAGTGTTTACGATAGTCTAACAAACAATTGAATTGATTCGTATTAAGACTTAAATATAATATCTACTTTCAATTAATATATTACTCAGTTGTAGATATGATGGCTTATTTCATCGATATTAAACGATTCAGAAACACATAAAATTATTCTCACCATTTTAACACTTCGTTTTACAGGAAAAGGAAGTACAAGGGGGATAAATCCTAAATGTTTTGAATACCAAGGGAGATAAGGCCTGTCATGGCTGCAGGAGGAAGTTATAAGCCAAAACAGGGTAGTCCTACCCTCAACAAACAATTTGACTGAGTAAAAGCGATATACATAGTTCTAGTGTCATGTGCAAACACTGTGTGGTTAATTTAGATCCAAATATGCATATTTAGCTTAAATTGAAGTCGGCAACCTTTTGACAGAGTAACTAGTCATTGAATTGATTGATTTAATTCATAATTTTCTAGTCTAAACTCTAAACAGATCATAAATTATTAATTTCTCGGAAAATATTTTGTTTTCGTGAAATTTCGTTTGCTAAAAATAAGAAAGGCCAGATCTATATTTGGTAATTCGACAACAGCTCGTCTCATTTGCAATAGTGGCTTACATCGCTGTAACTGTAAATGTTGATTTAAATCTAGGTAAGTTGATATTTGATTATTAGTCCCTAGAGTGGATCTAATTTGTAATCATAGGCATAGGGCCATTGTCTTAGTCTTACAGTCGAAGTCTAAATCAATGAATCGAAAGTGTACTATTGTACTGTAACATTCCTTGCGTGTATATATATATATATATATATATAATGTACTTAAGAATGTTGTGAATCAGGCTAGCAATTTTATAGTATAAAAACTACCTGAGCATCTGATTTGCCTGGTGATAGAGCACTCACTTTTCACGCAAAATGTACCAGGCTCAACTAAGGCTACCGGTGTGCTCCAATCGACCAAGTTTTAAATGGGTACCGGGCTCATGTGTATCAAAGGAAAGGCAGTGAGAATGGAAACATCACCTCACCTCATAACAGCTTTGCTATGGCATAGTTTTCTCGTCTCTAACACTTCATTCCTGACCAGTGATTAAAGTCTTGAGTCGCCTGCTGTGAGACTCAGTTTATAGCTTATGTCCTTTTCTTTAAAAAAAATCATTACTATTGCTGTCCTGTATAATTCAATGGGGGCGAGCTGTAGTGGTGGCCTTCTGCCTCACATGCTGCAAAAATGAGAAGGAAGAAGTTATTTGATGATATCCGGGTTGAATAGAGTAGGGCCACTGTAACCTGCCATAGTAGTAGCTACCTTTTCAGTCATGTCTGACTATAAGTTGATGCGACCTTGGAGTAGGAACTCTCCAGTTTTTGTTTTCTTTTTGACGTTGTCTCTTCACTTCCCTGTGTTGCATGAGCTTATTTTCGCCCGGCCTAAGGTGGCTCTTCAGGTTATATCTCCACTTGGATTGGTCTGCAGCTATGTCTTCTCAAGATGTCACATTCATATCCAGAGATCTTGCCACACATGTCGGACTAAGCAGAAATAATTTATGTGCAAGACTTCTTGTGAAAATGTCTTAGATTTAAGCTAAATCAGCGTTTAAATAGTGTTCCTTTTTTATATTTTGTCAGCTTATTGCACACGTCGGCAGCCTTTTGCAAGCCCTGGCATGACTGTGTAAAACATATCATGATGCAGACGAATTCCATGGTTATCATTCTCTGAATTGGCTGATAGCCAAACAAGATGTAGCCTGTAAATAAAAAACAGATTAACATCGGATAATGTCTGAATTAAATCAGAAAGCAAGCATCCGCCAAATGCCACCTGGCAAATTGAGTGACATAAAAAAATTCTTTGAAGATGGTAAGTTGTAACAATGATAAACGCACATACAGGTAATGGCTCAGTGACCACACCAGGACCAAAACAAAACCAACTTTAGAATTTGAAAAATTTGTTTGAGTCCTGTTGTGGTCACTGAGCCATTACTTATATATTTGTTTTCTGTCTGTGTCTATATGTGCACTTTTTCATTTTTTATTCATTCTATTAATAATCATATTGGCCATTTCTTGTTTGATCCCACTCTTTTTCATAACTGACATACAATATACAACTCCCACATTCCTAGCCTTTAAATGGTTATGAGAGCCAACTTAAATCATATGGTATCATATCATTTTTTTTTATTCATTTGTTAAATGTTTGCTCTTTATCTCTGATGAAGGCCTTGTGGCAGTAATATGGGTTTATTTTTGTTTTTGTCCTGGTGCGGTCACATGGCCATTAGTTGTTTCTTCTCCTCCTTATTCTGCGTTCGTTCTCAATCTCCCGCCACCAAGTCCTGAACAGGACTTTTCAAGTAGTAGGATGTAGTCATGAGAACGGAATGTGTTGTGTCGCTAGTTTACAGCTTGATTGCGATATTTACACCTTTTGGTCCGGCACATACATCTTCTACATCGCCATTAGTTGCATATGTTTTTATCGACTTTTGAAATTAAGTACAACAGCAGCTTTTGTTGATTTAATTTTGTTGTTAGAATGAACACTGATTTTGTAAAACATTCTTCTTGTTGGTCTGTAATTTCTTGTGGGGCTTACGACCAGTACTGCAGATTTCTCACTTTACAGCGATATGTGTCCAAGCATTTTGTGCATTCTTGCAATGATGAATTATTTTCACATGATGTGTTTGCTAGCTCCATACACAACCCTCCTTTACTACCTGATTATAAGGATGTAGTGTGTATATTTTGGGATTCTACGGATGATTTTGTAAAAATAGATGTCGTTTTGTAGAGTAGTTATTGCCATTCTCTTATAATGGACCAGTTTTTAATATGATGTGGAGAGATGAGTTGCCATGATGCAAGTTGTACATTGGATCAGAAGAGCTGCTGGTAGCGCATAAGCTGCAGTGGTCAGCGACGCAGAGCTACCAAGACCCTTCTACACCTCCACGCGGTGATCCTGGATAATAGGCTGCAGCAGGACAGACTGGCTAAGGAGAAGGGATTGAAGAGGGAATGCTAACCCGGTACTAAAAAAATGCTTGCTGAAGTTGGATGTGTTGGACCGAAAGGTGCAAATATCGCAGTCAAGCTGTAAACTACGACACAACGTATTCCGTTCTCTGGACTACATTCTGCTACTTAAGCCCTTTTAGGGTTTGGTAGCAGGAGATTGAGAGCGAACGAAGCCAAGCCAAGAAGAGCTGCTATCACCAGAAGTTGTACCTGGAGATGGGAAGATGGAGTTTATTGTTGATCTAACATGTAGTTAATGCTGATCTAACATGTCATTAATTTTGATGGGATCAAGATGATGAGCAGTGCTTGAGTTGCAGTCTTCAGCGACCCATAACTGGTTGCTAATGTCATGGCCAAAGAACCAGGGCTGCCTAGACCCTTCTCCACCTCCACGCGGTGATCCTGGATAACAGTCTGCAATAGAGCAGACAGGCTAAGGAGAAGGAATTGAAGAGGGAATGCTAAACCGATACTAAAAAAATGCTTGCTGAAGTCGGATGTGTTGGACCGAAAGGTGCAAATATAGCAGTCGAGCTGTAAACTACGGCACAACATATTCCGTTCTCCGGACAACATCCTGCTGCTTGCAAAGCCCTTTTCATGGCTTGGTAACGGGAGATTGAGAACAACTAATAAGCAGAAGTTAATGTTGTTCATACATCTGGTTAATGTCAATATAATGTATCGTTAATGTTGATCTTACATCTGGTTAATTTAGATATAACATTTTGTTACACACATCACAACACAAATATTATATCAATCAACACACATGTGTAGACACACACAAACACGCATATATATATATATTTTTTTTTTAAAGGCGAAGGCTACCGTCCATCGTAGATGATGATGGCATAATTAATTTTGCTATCGCTATTTGTTAGTAAGGATTAACTGCGTTACTTTTTATCCTCACTCTCTCGTCTCGAGCCGCCCGACCCCAGTGGCAAGTCAATATATATATATATATATATATAACTGAAAGTCTGCCGGTCGGTTTGTTTCTACAATCAGTTCTTTATCGTTTGTTCTCATACTCTTGCCACCGAGCCCTTAAAAAGGCTTTGCAAGTAGTAGGATGTTGTCTGGAGAACGGAATGTGTTGTGTCATAGTTTACAGCTTGACTACGATATTTACACCTCTTGGTCCAACACATCAGACTTCAGTGGGCATTTTGGAGTACCGGGTTAGCCTTCTCTCTTCAATCCCTTCTCCTTAGCCAGTCTACCCTGTTGCAGCTTGTTATCCAGGATCACCGTGTGGAGGTGTAGAAGGGTCTTGGCAGATATGGGTCGCTGACTGTCGCTGCAGCTCATGCACTGCTCAGCATCTTGATCCCTCAAACAATTCAAAACTATTCCACCGATCTCAACCAAATATTGTATAGTTAGTTAGCTATCCTTTAGACCCTTAGGACATCACTGGCTATATGACATTTGAACACCTCATCCCTATCTCCAAATTCCATTCCCTTGACACATAAGGCAGTTGCCTAAAATGACAGAAATATCAAAGTTGTCACAGGACTGGAGATGGCTCATGTTTAGTGTAAAATTTGTTTGTTTTTTTTATCTGCGTTCGCCTTATTTTTCAAATCCCCAAGGCGGTGTGCGTTGCACTGTGTTTTTATTTTGCACCTGTTGGCCCAGTGCATCCGAATTCAGCATGCATTTTATGTAAGGGTCTGCTTCTTCCTGCATATTCTAAGGGTTTGCTTCCCCGGGGTAACGGCCGGTGCTGTGATGGGGATCGAACCCAGCACCTTCGGATTGTGAGCCGTGCCACTTAACCACTAGGCCACGCCGTCCCCTGAGTGTAATATGAACAATGACTCAGTTTGATGTGTGCTGAATTCCAAATACATACTTTGACTACTTCTTCATCTTCTGCGTTCCTTCTCAATCTCCTGCTACCAAGACCTGAACAGGGCTTTGCAAATAGCAGGATGCAGACCATAGAACGGAATGTGTTGTGTCACTAGTTTACAGCTTGACTGTGATATTTGCACCTTTCGGTCCGATACATCCATCTTCGACAGGATACCTTCAATAAATTGTGGTCTTGACTTAGTTATAAGACCCTAAGCATAATAACAAATTAATTGAAAGTTATTTTTAGAGATGTAAATTGTCAACCTGGGACAAAATTTGTGTTAAAATGCGAGGCTGGCGTGAGTCAAATGAGGCGCTCGATGTTCAGCTAAACTTGGAAGATATTGGGGAATTGTGGTGGGGGGAAGAAAAGATGGATGACCATAGGGGGGCGGGGCGGTCAAAGATTGGCTGGACGGGGAAGGGGGGTTGGGCAGAGAGAGGAGGAGTAGATGGACAGGGCAATTGACAGGTTCATTGGGGAGGGAGATATGGGTGGTTTTTGGAGGGGGGAGGGTTTTGCTGTTTGTGGGGGAATGGAAGGGAAAAAATGGGTGGGTTGTGGGGTGAAGAGGTTGTGAGTTATAGGGCAGGGTGGCAGTGCAATAAGCATTTTAGAAATGGGAGGGGTTTAACAATGAGCTGCTGGGTATCCTGCCTAGTACATATATTTTTTTTTAAAAAGCACATGAGCTGCAGTAGTCAGCGACCTATAGCTGACTGCTAGCGTCAGGGCCAGCGAACCAAAGCTGCCAAGACCCTTCTACACGCGGTGATCCTGGATAACAGGCTGCAGACTGGCTAGGGAGAAGGGATCGAAGAGGGAATGCTAACCCGGTACTCAAAAAATGCTTGCTGAAGTCGGATGTGTTGGACCGAAAGGTGCAAATATCGCAGTAAAGCTGTAAACTACGACACAACGCATTCCGTTTGGCCTACTTTATCATAAGTGGCATTCCATACTTTGCACATTCTCAGCCATTCTCTGATGGTATTGTTATCATCTAACATCTGTATCAGTTGTCATGTCCATTGCCGTTGCTTATTTTGTTATTTGTTAGATGTTTTCATTTGTTCTTTGTCCCTGACAAAGGCCTAATGGTCGTAATGTCGGTTTTGCTTTGCTTCTGTCCTGGTGCAGGATTACGTCTGTTGCAGTTTTAATGTTGTTGTTTGCGAATGCTCACAATGAGTAGGTTACTCTTTTGTGCGCCTTGAAAAGGATGTTAAGTGAAGGGTTGCGGTAGGTTTCTTCACATACCGAGCGTGCTCATGAAGGTGGACCAGGGTACTCCAGGCAGTTGTGCTATGCTTGGCTTCATCTGCGTGTCACTCACTATTACGGGGATCATGTCGATCCCTCACTTCGTTAGCCAGGCTGCCCTGAAAACAGCCCATTTCCTGGGATGGTTACTAGGAAGCTGAGGTGAGTGTCTTGTCCAGTATGTTTTGCCTGACCAGACGTTTTAATGTAAAACCATTTAATTGACCATACATGTATTTATTGCAATGTGTACTAATATCTGTGCAGGTGAAAGTATCTCCACCAATAAGGCAGAGAAACCAGTACCTCCTGCTAGGCCTCCACCACCGCCCACCAGGGCCAAGTCACCAGTCCGACAGCAGCCAGTCTCTCAAAAGCCTCATTCAAAGCTCCCGACCGTGCATCAGCAGCAACAAGCCTCCATTGCAGGACAGGCAGCTGGACATGCATTTCATGTCAAAGATGAGGATGGCTCAACTGGGGAACCAATCTGTGATACTAGCAAGGTCAGAAGCAATTCCAATTCGTCTGATCAAACAAGAGACGCCAGAAAACTCAGCACTGCAACCACTGCCCGATTCACGGTATTGGTGGACAGTACTGTACCTTCTCAGTCTGGCTGGAAAAGTTTAGAAAAAAGTGCATCATTTAGTTTTGCGGGTCATCATCCAAAACCTGCATTAAGACATACTCGTGAGCATAGCTGCGGAGACGAGGTTGTAGTTTTGGACAATTCAGTGTATGGCAGTATCCAAGACAAAACAAAAGCTAACACAGACTTTAGTGACTTATACAGTAAAGTGAACAAACCCAGAAAGGATACTGAGGCCTTGCCCAGAAATGTGACTTTCAGTCCTGGGGATAAAGTAGAGTGCAGTATTTCAAGAAGAGAAGCAATCAAGAAAAATCCAGAAGAGAGAAGAAAAACCATAGCTGATATCGAGCTGAAAATAGAAGAAATAGATAAAGTGAGTGTGAACGTAGCTCAAAGAACAAAATTTTTTGATGGATCAAAAGGAGATAAACCTGCCCTTCCTCAGAAATTGGACACTATAAAAAGGAAATCGAGCATGAAAACTCCAAAGGAATTTGAAGATCAGCAACAAAATACATTTCAAGCCTTGAGAAAAAACAATAATGACTCTGAAGTGGACAGCTTGTATAGTCCACCTTGGGATTTATCAACAAATTCTGTCCTGGAAAAATTAAAAAGGACACAACAGACCCCACCTGTAGTAAAGCATGATACCTCTAATGGTGCAGCCAAATCTGTGGCGCCCTTTAAACCTCCTTTTTCTGATGTAACGCAGAAAAAGCCAGGCACAACATCACAGAAGTCACCAAGCAAAGAGAATGAATTGGTCATGCTTAGAAACCAATTGAAAACTAAACCCTCAGAACCTACATCAGAATCATCTCCAAAGAAAATGGTTGCACCTCCTCCAAAGCCGCCAAGGACACATGCTCATGATGATTACCTACGAGTAAAAGTTTCAATTTCCCAGAACTCTGATGGAAAGCCTACAATTAATACCGCCAATCAAATAGCTGTCAGAAAGACAGTAAATATTATGGATGCAGCTGGCAGACGAGAAGTTCCGGAAGACGTTGAATATCTCTCTGTCAAGGACCGCATATCCAAGATGAAGCATCACGGCGACACCACCTCAGTTGAACCACCCTCACAACCAGCATTTTCAAAAAGACACTCGGATCACAACGTCAACGCACACAATATTGCTCCGTCACGACCACCACCTCCAAAACGAAGACCGAGCTCGGGGGATCATCAGCCTGGTTCACCAATTTGGCTACTTGGACTTTCTGATGAACTTGATGATGATGGGCCAATTATAATTCCTGTATCACCACGCAATTCCGAGCTAGTTGGAACACCTTTTGTCAACATGCAAGGATTGCACGGCAGACGACCGAGCGATAAACTTCCTCCCCGGCCAGATGTTTCCCAGCAGTCACAGCGATTTCCTTTACGCAAGAGCTACAGCTCGGAATGTCTCCACTCCAGCCGAGGCAGTTCTCTTAATGGAGACCTGGAAGATGAAGCTGGGTGGGGTGCCATGTCTCGAAGCAGCTATGATAGTCAGTATGAGGCAGTCATAGACCCAGATGGCTATGCTGTTCCAAACGTCTTCATGCGTCTGCCGGGAAAGAAGAGACATTCAATCAAAGACGATAATTTGGTAAGTAATTGACTCTAAAAAAATTGTTTGTCTTAACTCAACTTAATGTCTTTATACTGGATTAGAAGACTCTGCAAAGTCTGTGCACAACCAGTTTCATTTACATTCACCATATTTTAAAATATCTATGCGCATCCAATCTATTCTTAAATGCATTAATTGACCCTGCTTCCACAATTTCCTGTGGCAATGCATTCCAAGAATTCATCCACTCTCTGACTGACAAAATATTTCTTGGTATCTTATTTTTCTTCTATATTCGTTCTCAATCTCCATCTACTCTGAACAGGACGTTGCAAGTAGCAGGATGTAGTCTGGAGAACGGAATGCGTTGTGTCGCTAGTTTACAGATTGACTGCGCTATTTTTGCAGCTTTGGGTTCGACACATCCGTCTTCGGCAGTTCCTGGCATCTAATCAGTACCATTCTATAATTAATTTGGGGCTATGTCCTCTTGTTCTTGTAGGCGCCTGAATTTTGAAAAATTTGTTATAGTCTAATTTATCTTTTCTTTTGATTATTTTATAAACCTGTATTAAATTGTCTCAAATTCTTCTCTTTTCAAGACACTACAGGCTGGTTTTTCTGAATTTATCCTTATAGCTATAATTCTGGAATCCAACTTTCAGTTTTGTTGTTCTTCCTTCCAGCATGTTTATAACCCTCTACAATAATAACTTCACACTTGTACACAGTTCTCCAATCTAGATCTTACTAATTCTTTAAATAGTTTGACTATGGGTTTTACAGTGGTGCTTTCATAGCAATTAAAGAAAATAATGATAAAGTTGCAACCACACATAACCTTCTTTAGCTTCTTAGTTGTCTTTTGTTGTTGTTGGTTGTGGTGGTATTTTGTCGATGATGTTGTTGTTTGTGTTATTGGTGGTGTAATTTTTGTTATTGTTGATAGTGTTTTTGCATGGTGTTGTTTTTGTTGATGATGGTGAGATTACTGTTGGTGGTGGTGTTGTTGTTGGAGGTGGTGGTGTTACTGTTCTGATTGGTGGTGTTGCTGCTGTTGTTAGTGGTAGTGTTGCTGCTGTTGTTAGTGCAAGTGTTGCTGTTTTTGGTGTTGCTTTTATGATTGATGGTGTTGCTGCTGTTGTTAGTGGTAGTGTTGCTGTCTTTGATGGTGATATTGCTATTCTGGTTAGTGGTGTTACTATTGTTTTTGTTGTTCAAAGCTATTTGTACTGAGTTCATCACCCTTGACTCTCCTGTAGCGGACTGCCCATCTGAACATGGATCTTTCTACATCCTATGTGTACTGAAGAAGATGAGTCTGCGACAACCTCACTGTATTGCGATGCACACCAGCCCCCCCTATGAATCACAATGTCGATCTCCACCTTGTGGACCAAAGAAGATAGAAGAAAAATTTTGAGTTATCTTTTTCTTTGGCGTATGTCCTGGAAAGGACGTTGTGTCATAGTTTACAACGAGGCTACGATACCTGCGCCTTTTGACCCAGCTCATCCGGTTTCAGCTGGCTTTTTATTTTGAGTACCGTGTTTGCCTTCCCACAGCAATCCCTATTCTCTTAGTCAGACTACTCTAGTGCAGCCTGTTTCTAGGATCACTGATTGAAGGCGAAATAGGGTCTTGTTCAACTGGCAGCTCATTTACTGAGTTGTGTCTTCGGCCACTCTATTCTTTCAAAGTCTGCAATTCAATATTCAATAGATTTAATGGCATCTTCCAAATCAACCTTGGAATAACTGAGCTGTCAGACTAACCTAAGCTCTGAAAATAAAATGGCGCGGGACGTTAAACAGGATACTAGAATGTGCCTATAGTCCGTCCTTTAATTCATGAACAAGTTCTGAAGCAATTTCTACTAAACTGAATGTCAGGTCCAAATTATTTTTTGCATGCAGCCTTAGAATATCCATGACGCTAAAACTGTTATATTATTTAGTCCATAGATGTTAAGATATTTGCACATCAGCGAATTCTTTTGATCTTTTAGGACCATTGCACATCCGTCTTCGGCAGGGGGGACCAAGCTGTAAATGAGTACCTGGATTACTGTTAGAAAAGGGAAGGCCACAAGAAGGGATCTGACACAAATAAGAAGGAACAATTCAGTGTCAAATGAAAATACTAATCAAGACCCTACCTCAGCTCTCGGTCAGGCTCCTGGAAATGGACTGTGTTACAGCAATCTGGCCAACAAGGTGGAAATCAATACTGTAATTCTCATAGTGGTGAGCTTGCTGAGAAGTCTTGCATTGTATTACAGCAAGGAGGACCACAGTGCACCTTCCCAAGTACAGCTCAGGATGTAAGAAGAGCCACTGTAACCTACCATCAAAGAAATATGAAGAGTTAACTTGGCATGAGTAGCCTAGATAAATATCAACTTCATTATATATTCGTCTGTTTAGCATTGGGGTACATCATTCACTATTCACCACCAAGGTTTTTGATTAGCTCTCATTGCTGGCATGCACCAGTCAACTCAGTTGTACATAGGTACCTGGTTTACTATTAGGGAAGGAATGGCAGCGAGGGTGTAAACTGGAGGAAAGAAACACACTGCCGCTTAGTATATCAAGTTTCTCTCTAACACTTCTTCCTTGACAACAGGGTCTGCTAAGGGGACTACCTTGACCTTTATATCTTCTTTGTTTGTTCTCAGTCTCCAGCTACCAATCCCTGAAAAGGGCTTTACAAGTAGTAGGACGTTGTCTGGAGAATGGGATGCGTTTTGTCATAGTTTACAGGTTGACTGCGATATTTTCACTTTTCGGTCCGGCACATCTGACTCAGCAGGCATTTTTGAGTACCGGGCTAGCTGGTTAGCCTTCTCTCTTCAATCCCTTCTTCTTAGCCAGTCTGCTCTATTGCAGCCTGTTATCCAGTATGACTGTGGAGGGAGAGAATGATCTTGGCAGCTTTGGGTCGCTGCAGCTCATGCATTGCTAAGCATATTGATCCCTGACCTTTATATTTGTCACAATCATATCCAATATTTTCTCAGGATGTACCTGCCAGCAAGTTCATGACTAGGCTCAAAGGATTCAGTGGTGATGCTAACTCCAGCCCCCAGCAAGGGAGCAGTAAGGTAACATCAGCACAAGAGCAGAACCTGGACAAGGTCAACAAGAAGAAGATGATTATGGTAGGTTTTGCGTGTTGTATTTGTGACTTGTGTTAACTGCCCTGTTCATCTCCAATAGGACCAGACACTTGATCTCACCAAGGGTCACCTGAAACTTTTGAACACCCTTAGTTGTATTGTCATAGTCGCTATGAGCAGGTGGTGGTCAGACACTCCATCTGCTCCTCTTTTTGCCATCACGTCTTGTAAGCAGGGTCTCCAGTTCCGATCTGTTGTGAAATAGCCAATATGTTTTTCTTCGCCCATCTGGTGAACACCTGTCAGTCTATGTTTACTTCTATGTGGGAAGATGGTGCCTCCTATAACCAGATCATTGAAGTCATTAAAGTTTACTGTGGACGACAGTGTGTGCTAGTGGTTAAGTGACACAGCTCACAAACCAAAAGTGCTGGGTTCGATCATCATCACAGCACCGATCATTACCCCGGGGAAGCAAACCCTTCGAAAATACACGACAAAGTCGGATGCACCCGGCCGGCAGGAGCAAAATAAAAACATCACACACCGCATAGGGGAATAGTAAATAAGGCGAAAGAAAAAAAAACACATTGAAGAATTGCTGTTTCGTAGTTTCATCAGCATTATTTGTTGGTGCAAAGCAATATATGATTGTTGGTTATCTTCCTTTTGCGTGAAATCTTGCCGTTATTATTCTTGGTGATATTGGCTCCTAATCTATAAGGGCCCTCTGTGTTTCTCTTGATAACATGAAGGCTACAACCATCTATGTGTGCATAGTCTACTTCTTCGTCCTGAATTTATGATGTTTTCTTCTGTACATAGTGTGACACTTTTCCATCTTAGCTCTGCAAGACCCAGGAAACTTAAACGTGTGTCGTTCCATTTCCTTTCCTTGGAAACTTGGGTCATCTTTCCTATTTCGTACAGAGTTCCGATGTAACAGAATTTGACTCTGGTTTATCCTTCCATCAAAAGATTTGTCGACAGTCTAACTTCCACTGACTGGCTTTCATCAGTTTGCATCATTTACAACCTCAGTTGTGAAGGATCCTCAAGAATCTGACTGGTTGAAGGTTAAAAGATTAAAGGCGAAGGTTTGACTTCATTGCCTTGGGTTTCCCCATATGGCTCGGTATATCTCAGCAGAAAGGTATCCCACCTGCCGAGAGCATCACGCAAAGCACAAACTCTGAAGTTCCAGCGATGAATCCTGAGATTTCTGGAAAAATTGACATTTTGGTCCGACCGTCGCAGCTCGAATTCAAACCCCGACCGTCTGAACACGAGGCAAGCGGCTTGACTATTTCGCCACAGAGACCCGAGCTGGTAATACTAGTCAGCACAATACATGGAGACTGCATGGTCACACAGCTTTTATTTAACCTAACTTAACGTCTTTATACTGGTTTAGAAGACTAGAGTCTGTATACAACAAGTTTCTTGGAAGGTAGTTTAACCAATGTCCAAGTCCATCTTAATAGACTCAAACACTAGAGCTAAGTAGACCAGCAGCCTGTTAGGCGCCATTTATAGTTGCTTTTAACGAACCACCTGGGAAAAGATACACATAACTTGGGTAGAATTTTAATTTTGTCCGGACAGCCTACTCTTTTGAATTTCTAACTGCCAAAGAATTTTTAACGTGCTCGACACTGAACACAGGAGTCTGATCTCATTACCCAGAGATCAGGGGAATTTTTACCAGAAGATCCATGTGAAAAAATTCCTAGTCTCCACTGTGATTGCACCCGAGGCAGACACCTTACCTCAATACCACTGCCTTATAAATCCTCTTATCGGACCACATCAATGTGAAAATACGCATTGATAGAATGATTATGTTGTGTTCTCATGGGGAATCTGCTGTTTCAGGTGAAGCAAAAGATCAACCAGGCATATGCTGATGTGGACGTTGTCATTGTTTCTGAATCAGAGGAGCCTGACAGAGATTTTCAAATTGTAGACCAAGAGCAAGGTGAGACTTTGTTTTCGGTGTCACTATTCAATCAGTCAGTATCAATGGTTAGTCTGACTCCTTTATTACTATGTCGTAATAAATCAGAGAGTACGTGTAAATAACACTGTTGTGATCCCTGTTATATACGAGGTGTGTTCAAATGAAACCGGACAAAACTGCAATAAGTGAACATACGTACAATGCACATGATGACGTCACTTCTGGTCTAAACAGCACATGCCAACTGTCATTCATTGCAGAATACAGGCAGCGTATGGGGACAAAAGTGTGTTGAAGACAACAGTGAAGAACTGGACAACAATGTTTAAAGAAGTGAGTTAACAAAATATCTTCAGAGACCGGGCCAGGCGTATATAGTTGTGTTAACTCATGTCCTTCTTTAAACATCATTGTTCAGTTCTTCACTATTGTTTTCAACACACTTTTGTCACCATACGCTGCCTGTATTCTGTGATGAATGTCAACTGGTCGACATCCTTCAGCTGTTAGAAATTGAATTATCGCTCAGGATCAAGATGCTGAGCAGCGCATGAGCTGCAGTGGTCATCGACCCATAGCTGACTGCTAGCATCAGGGCCAGCGAACCATAGTTGCCAAGACACTTCTACACCTCCACGAGGTGATCCTGGATAACAGGCTGCAGCAGGGCAGACTGGCTAAGGAGAAGGGATCGAAGAGGGAATGCTAACCCAGTACTCAAAAAATGCTTGCTGAAGTCGGATGTGTTGGACCAAAAGGTGCAAATATCGCAGTCAAGCTGTAAACTACAACACAATGCATTCCGTTCTCTGGACTACATTCTGCTACTAACCCTTTCACGGTTTGGTAGCGGGAGATTGAGAACGAAGAAGAAGAAGAAGAAGAAGAATCATCGCTTGCTGATCAACTCTGGGCGGATTCCGTATCACACCCGCCATGTTTTCAAATGTCTGCTGAGGAAAATTATGAGTTGGAAGATAATGAAATTTTGCAAACTTGATGGTTGGTATGTGCTGTTTACATCAGAAGTAACGTCATGCGCATCGTACATATGTTCACTTGGTGCAGTTAGGTCTGGTTTCATTTAAACATGCCTCGTACAAAAGGCCTAGAAGGTCTAACTATAGTTGGTATTTGTTTTGTAAGAAGATTGAAATCAATCTTTCGTCTAATCTGCAGACGTCACTGAGACCGTGACAGAACCGACAGTGCTGAAGAAGAGAATTGATTACTGCACATCAGTTCGTCTGAAATCGGTGAGTGATTTATGTGTGATCTGTTGTGACTGTATGTGACTTGTTTTATGGGTGGGACTTATGTTTTTGTTTGCCATTTGTTGTTGCTATGTGTGGGTGGGACTTATTTTTGTGTCTGACTTGTTTTTATGTATGCCTTGCTGTTTCTATGTGTGACTTGTTTTTTCCATGTGGGTCCTGCTTACAGATGCCCTGTCCGTGGTTACAGCACTAAAAAGCCTGAAAAATACAGAACTTAATGATTTAAGAGCAGTACTCTGTCAACTATGCCAGCAGTTCGCACCAAAAAGAGTAGTGGTACAGTGGGTTCCATCCCACTGTAGCATTCAAGGCAACGAGGAGGCAAACAGACTGACAAAAGAAGGTGCAAGATTACCACAACCAGATTCTAGTGTGATCTACGAAGAGCCAAAAAGGTTTTTAGGGCCAGATACATGGCCAAATGGGAAACAGAGCATACTGGCTACACAAAAATTGATGCCTATTACCAGTTGAGCAGAAGAGAGCAGTCGTGGTCTTCAGACTCCGTACGGGATCAAGATGCTGCAGTGGTAAGCGACCCATAGCTGGTTCAGTGTTTTGACTTCTTGTTTTTCTGTGGAGCTTGTTGTTTTTGTGTGCAACATGTCATTTATGTGTGTGATAGTAAGTAACTTGTCATTTCTATAATTACTTTTGCTATTTCTTCTTCGGTGTTCTTCCTGAAAAAGACACTGTGTCGCAGTTTACACCAAGGCTGCAATACCCAAAACTTTTGGCTTGACATGTCCAGTTTCAGTTGGCTTTATTGGATACCAGGTTGGCCTTTCCAACCATAATCCCTATTCTCTTAGCCAGACTAGACTACAGGGGTGCTGCTTTGAGGTTGTTGTTGTTTCGAATGCCTACATTGAGAAGGTTTACTCTTTGGTGTGCCCTGAAAAGGGCATTAAGTGGCGGATTGCAGTAGCTTTCCTCACATCCCGGGCATGCTGATGAAGGTGGACCAGGGTCCTCCAGGCGGTTGTGCTATGCTTGGCTTCATTTGCGTCTTTCTCATTATTATGGGGATCACGTCGGTCCCTCACCTTGTTAGCCAGGCTGCCAGTTACTGGCTTCTGTCAGCCTATTCTCTGTGTTGCATCTTTAGCCCCATTTGTTATTTTTGTGAGTAGTAGTAACTTGTAATTTATGTGTGTGATAGTGTCTTGTCATGTCTGTGTGTAATAGTAACTTGTCATTTTGTGAGTAACTTGTCATTTCTATGTGTAATAGTAACTTGTCATTATGTGAGTAACTTGTCATTTCTGTGTAATAGTAACTTGTCATTATGTGAGTAGATTGTCATTTCTATGAAATATTTCATGTGCACTTTATGGGTACTGCTGATGCAAGTAATATTTATTCCTTAGTCATATAAATTACATAGTGTACCCCAGAAATGGACACAAATTTTGCTTGTTTTATTTGCTACTCAAAAAAATGTTGGCATGGATTCTTCAGACAGTTTTTGATGGCTCAAAATTGTTTGTAATACCAAAAAGACTGGTTGAAAGAGATGCTGCTTTCTCACGTCCACCAAATACAACATTCATACAGCCTTAAATATACACCACACTCAATAACTACCCAGTGAACAAGTTGTTACAGAGTTACAAGGGTCCAATGAGCCAGGGAAAGGGAACCCCTGAAAATAATGTTCGTGGTACCCACTCATTACTTTAGAACCCTGTCCGAGAGATGGGGTTCATAGAATAGTCATTGTTCGAAATTCTTTAACAATGCTCGTTTAATACTGTCCAGCTAAAATGGATGTTCCCACGGTTTCTACTGGAAATCCCACAACCTTTTAGGTCACATTGAAAGTTCAAGTCAAGGTATCCTTTCTTTAGTGGCACAATAGTTCAAGGTTAGTTGAGGTGAGAGAACTGAAGAAAAACAGGTCATTGACCGAAACGGAGAGAACACAATATATAAATAAAGATATCAGGGTGTTCGATGAAACACAGAAGAGAGAGACTATAGAGCAGAAGGCTACTGAGCAGGTTGGTAGGTAGGAGATATAGACCACAGAGCAGAAGACTACTGAGCAGGTTGGTAGGTAGGAGATATAGACCACAGAGCAGAAGACTACTGAGCAGGTTGGTAGGTAGGAGATATAGACCACAGAGCAGAAGACTACTGAGCAGGTTGGTAGGTAGGAGATATAGACCACAGAGCAGAAGACTACTGAGCAGGTTGGTAGGTAGGAGATATAGACCATAGAGCAGAAGACTACCGTGAAGTTTGTAGGATAGTGAGGACATAGCAAGAAACATCGACTGAAGTGAGTAACTAGAATAGAGAGATAGAATACAGAAATACACTGCCTGAATTCTGTGATGAATGTCAACTGGTCGACATCCTTCAGCTGCTAGAAACCGAATCACCTCTCGCTGATCAACTCTGGACAGATTCCGTATCACACCCGCCATGTTTTCAACGGTCTGCCGAGGAAACTATGAGTCGGAGGATAATGAAATTTTGCAAACTTGACGGTTGGTATGTGCTGTTTACACTAGAATTAATGCCATCATGCGCATGGTACATATGTTCACTTGGTTCATTTGAACACGTCTCGTAGTTCCTAAATAATGTTTCTTCTTGAACTACAAAGAGGACTAATGATGTGGTACTTGAAGAAGCACTAGCACAAAGACAACTCATTGCAAAAGTCAGATCAAGACAGTCATCCTTTTTCAGGCATGTCATGAGAAGAGGCGGGTTGGAACATACTGTGACAACGGGTCAAATAGCAAGGAAGATAGATAGAGGAAGGCAGAGATAGAAAATATTGAACATCCTGAAGGAATATCATATGATGGTCATTCTTCTTCTTATTGCTTTTTATACAATCTTCACTGTTGCTTATAATCGAGCAGAGATATTCTTCTTCTTCATCGAACGCAGTCAGACAGTAACCATTATTTTTTCGAAAAAAGCGGCGGTCATCCTGAGGTTGTCGACACTGCCCTAGAGCTTGTCTTGTGGTTCCACTGGTGATGGCCGCATCTGCTCTCTCTGATCCTCGTATGTCGGGCAGTTCTGCAGCAGATGCTCAGCGGTCATTTTCTTGGTACCACGCGGGCATTCGTCGGTACCACCTATCTTCAATTTGTTGAATAGGTGGTACCTCAGTCTATTGTGGCCAGTGCGAAGTCTGAAGACAACGACCGAGCAGAGACATTCAAAACTTGGGACCTTCATAATTATTTGCTTCTTTCAGATAACTTTAGGTCTAATTTTTGCTTTATCAGTTTTCATAATTTTTTGTTTTTTATGTGATTTAGGTGTAGATTTTGTTCCTCACTGTGTTGTTGTAACTGACAGGATCATCTATTCCAAATCAGCAGCACTTATCAAAAGGACAACTGTGTTATCTGCATATCTTAGTTCTGGTATTTCGTTCCCCCTGATTGGGAACTGATCAAACTTTTTCTAATTTTTGATATTTCTCATATTTTTCACATAGATGTTGATAAGGGGAGAGTATACTTCCTCGTCTTACTCCCTTTTGCACTTCTAACCAGTCTGAGGTCTTCCTAGCTATTCTGACCGATGCGTGTTGCTCCTGATACAGTATTTCGATCAGTTGAATCGGGTGCATTGGGATCCAGATTAGATATTAAGAAAAATTAATTTAGTCAGAGAGTGATGAATGCTTGGAATGCAATGCCACGGGAAGTAGTGGAGGCAAGGACAATTAATGCATTTAAAAATAGATTGGATGCGCATAGCTTTTAGAGCAAGGAAATGTAAATAAAACTGTTGTACGCAGACTTTGCAGAGTCTACTAATCCAGTATAAAGATGTTGAGTAAACTTATAACATTTTGTGTTGCACACAGTAAAAAGCTTTGGTGTAATCTATGCAGGAAGTGTGTAAGTTGACATTTAACTCCTTGCACCTTTCTGAAGTGTTTTTTATGTTAAGGGTGTTTATCGTACAGACACAGGAAAAGCAAATATTTAAAAATATATTTTAAGAATGTTCTGTTTTTGTATTTCAAAACAGAGCAAAAGCATCAGACAGTGCAAAGAATACCTCGACGCCATCTATCCGCAGCTGTTTGAATATTGTTTGGTTGTTGGTTTGCAACCAATGGTGGACGCCGAAGGGTACCAGCCTTATGTCATTCATAAATTTCCTGAAAATGTAAGTTTTTCTGTTGATTTTAATATTTTTGTCTTCTTCTTGTGCGTTTGTTCTCAATCTCCTGCTATCAAGCCCTGAACAGGGCTTTGCAAGTAGCAGGATGTAGTCCGGAGAATGGAATGCGTTGTGTCACTAGTTTACAGCTGGACTGTGATATTTGCACCTTTCGGTCCGACACATTCGTCTTTGGCAGGAATATTTTTGTTATTGTGTGTGCTGTAGTGGCCACTTGCATGTTAGGTGGGCCAGAAAGGAGAGTTAAAAATAGTACCACTGTAACCTGCCATGCTTGTGACAAGAGATGACTAAGTAAGGTTAGTAATGGGGCTGGCTATCCTATCCTGTAGAAAATATAAGCTACAGGGAAAAGAAGACATCATCACATCATGATAGAAGAGGAATGACTAAGTCAAGGCAGACTGAGGAGGGTTGGGCATGGAGTTGGCTACTCCACCCGGTAGAAATTCTAATTTGCAAAGGAAAGGAAAGAAGATCATTACACCCCATTGAGGATCTTCATAATATTGAGCTTACTGGAAATTTATGCATTGCACTACAGCCAGGAGACCCAAGTCCACTTTCTCTTGATGTAAGAAGAGCCTCTGTAACCTGCAATCAAAGAAACAACGAACAACAACAACACACCATTGCAGAAGACTCTACACCTGATAGAAGTCAAGTCTCAATTGCTCTACACCTTATGATAGAAGTCAAGTCGCAATTTGACATACATGCATTTTAAATGAACGCACAAACATATATACTTGCATATTTAAATAAGTCATAATTTTATAAATAATATTATTAATACCCCCACATGCAGCGAAACTATAAAGTTGGACAACATGGTAAAATCTATCTCTCAATATTAGAGGTACAGTCAGTATTTGCCCACTTTTGCTGTGTTATATTTTTGTTTCAGTGTCTGTAGTCTATTCTGTGTTAATGGGTATATTTGTTTTATTTCATACAGATAAGACCTAATCCGTATTTTACAATATTGTATTATTTGTACAATATAAAATGATGTGTGAAGGCTAACATAAGGGTCAGGTGGAACATACTGACCGAGACCTCACCTCATGTCAGGGTCAGATGAAATATGCTGATCAAGTCCCTACCTCAAGTCAGGGGAAACATACTGACCAAGACTTCACCTCATGTCAGGGTCAGATGAAATATGCTGATTAAGTCCCTATCTCAAGTCAGGGGAAACACACTGACCAAGACTTCACCTCATGTCAGGGTCAGATGAAATATGCTGATCACTTCCCTGCCTCAAGTCAGGGGAAACATACTGACCAAGACTTCACCTCATGTCAGGGTCAGATGAAATATGCTGATCAAGTCCCTACCTCAAGTCAGGGGAAACATACTGACTGAGACCTCACCTCATGTCAGGGTCAGATGAAATATGCTGATCAAGTCCCTACCTCAAGTCAGGGGAAACATACTGACCAAGACTTCACCTCATGTCAGGGTCAGATGAAATATGCTGATCACTTCCCTGCCTCAAGTCAGGGGAAACATACTGACCAAGACTTCACCTCATGTCAGGGTCAGATGAAATATGCTGATCACTTCCCTGCCTCAAGTCAGGGGAAACATACTGACCAAGACTTCACATATGGGTTGTTATTGTTTCGAATGCCCACAATGAGTAGGTTTACTCTTTTGTGTGCCTGAAAAGAACATTAAGTGGCGGCTTGCAGTAGCTTTCCTCACATCCTGAGCATGACAATGAAGGTAGACTGGGGTCCTCCTGGCAGTTGTGCTATGCGTGAATTCATATGTGTGTCGCTCACTACTATGGGGATCATGTTAATATCTCACCTTGTTAGCCAGGCTGCCATGAAAAAAGCCGGTTTCCAGGAAGGGCTACGAGGAAGTCAAGATGAGGGTCTTGGACAGTTTGTTTTGCCTGATCCTGACTAGCATGTCTGATCAGTATATTTTGCCTGACCAGACATTAGTTCTTTCCCACACATCAGGGTGCTATGAAACACACTGACCAAGATGTAGCCTCACATCAGGGTCAGATGAAATATACTAATACCTCACCTCACATCAGGGTCAGGTGAAACATACTGACCAAGACCCCTATCTAATGTCAAGGTCAGGTTTAACATACTAATGAATCCTCCTACTTCATGTTAGGGTCAGGTGAAACATACTGGCCAAGACCCTACCTTATGTCCAGCCGTACATCTGGAAATAGACTGTGTTGCTACAGTCTGGCCAGCGAGGTGGGGATCAGCAGTGGCATCCTTGTAGTGGTGAGTCTACTGAGAAGCCTTGCATTGCACTATGGCCACGAAGACTGATGTTCACTTTCCTCAGCATATCTTGGGGTGTAAAAAAACCATTGGAAACCCGCTACCAGAGAAAATTCACAGAAAGTGAAGAACTCGGTGCGAGTAGATTAATTTTTAAAAATAAAGTAGAAGTTATTGTCTTTTGTCTAATTTGTTGAGTTTTATTTTTGGGTGTGCTGATGTAGGTGTATTAATTGTGATGTTCATCTGTATATAATCAAATGTCTGCTGTTATCAACAGCTTCTCATATAATCAGTTGTCATTTCTGAAATGTGTTTGTATGCTGATGAATTTGGTGTTTGTATGCTGATGAAGATGTATTTACCTTTAAGGTGTATTTACTTTTTGTTGGACTTTATTTTTTGTTGAACTTTTAATTTCTTGTACATTGATAAAGTTAAATTTGATTACTAATTCTAAGGTGTTTTGTTTTGATTCCTTAAATTTGATTACTAATTCTATATTTTGATTCCTTCATTTGTGCTTCTTGTGGTCGTTAGTTTGGAAAGGAAAAAATAGGACCACTACCTGAACTGTCATGTGCCCTCTTTCATCCACAACAGTTAGCTCCCATGCAGGTCACAGGGTTTTGCAGCCCAACTGGCAGTACCCAGTTTATACTAGAGCATGTTCATAAAGCAAATTTGTTCACAAAGTTGTAATTTTTGTTTAGCTCGCAAGTGCATTTTGACAACAAAAAACATTTAAAAACCACAGTATAGATCATTTTAAAATGTGTGCAAAAGCTAAATAAATGTAGATAAATAAAAGGTTAACTTTAAATATTTTGATTCTTGCGGAAGGGAAAGATGAATATATAGAATGATGATGACTTAGTGTTTTGAATAACGTCGCCAGTCTTAAATTCAGCTGAAAATTTAGTGAATGTCAATATTTTTCTGTCTGGAGAAGTGGAATTTAATGGGGATCTTATATGGGCTGATGGGGGAACTGAGACACTAGACTAGTCATGCACAAGTTACTGATCAGGATTTTGCGTCAGGGTCAGTCACAATACATTGAACAAGACCATTCTCTTCCATGTAACCTTCGCTGGAAACAGACTGTTTTCAAGGCAGTCTGGCTGATGAGATGTGGATTGCTGTGATCCCCATAGTAGTGAGCACCACGCAGATGAAGCATAGCACAACCGCCTGGAGGACCTCAGTCCACCTTTATCAGCATTCTCAGGATGTGAGGAAAGCAACTGCAATTAACACCACTTAACACTCTCTTCAGGTCACGCAAAAAAGTAATCTTTTTTCTTTGTGGACATTCAACAACAACACTAAGGGGTTAAGATACTTGTTTATGGATGTGTATTTCTTCTTTCTTATCAGTTGTATTGTTTTTTATGCTAATAAATGTACTGCTGCATGCATGGAGCTTCATCATTAATTTTTATATTTATTTTCTTGTTGGTTTTTTTCTTCTGATAAAATATTCTGTGTGTAGTCCGAGGCGTGTTCAAATGAAACCTGACTAGACTGCAACAAGTGAACATACGTATGATGTGCTTGATGACGTCACTTCTGGTGCAAACAACACATACCAACCATCAAGTTTGCAAAATTTCATTATCTGCCGACTCATAGTTTCCTCAGCAGACCGTTGAAAACATGACGGGTATGTTACGAAATCCGTCCATTGATCAGCGAGCGGTGATTCGGTTTCTAACAGCTGAAGGATGTCGACTAGTTAACATTCATCGCAGAATGCAGGCAGTGTATGGTGACAAAAGTGTGTAGAAGACAAAAAGACAACAGTAAAGAACTGGACAATAATGTTTAAAGGACAATATGTGCCAGACCTGGTTTTGGAAGTTTTTTTGTTAAGTCACATCCCAATTCTGCGATGAATTTCAACTGGTCGACATCCTTCAGCTGTTAGAAATCAAATCACAGCTTGCTGATCAACTCTGGGCAGATTCTGTATCACACCTGCCATGTTTTCAATGGTCTGCCAAGGAAACTATGAGTCGGGGGATAATGAAATTTTGCAGACGTTACGGTTGGTATGTGATGTTTACACCTGAAGTGATGTTATCATGTGCATCATACATATGTTCACTTGGTGCAGCTATGTCCGGTTTCATTTGAACACGCCTCGTAGTATAATAATATATAGCTTGAACACTTGGAATAGTGGTATTCAAACAGGCATGGTTTTTTTAATGTCTGTTGACAGGTAGTCGAATGCTTCGGCTATATGTAGTAGATATTTTTACAACTTCCTATGGCTTACTAGGCCTGGGGGAAGATACAAATAATTTGGGTAGATTTTTAAAAATAGAATTTTGTTCGGGTAGCGGCCGCTAAGCCTCTACCTTTATGATTTCTAACTGCCAAGGTATTTTTAACATGCTTGACACTGAACACGGGAGTCTGATCTCACTACCCAGAGATCAGGGGAATTCGTTACCGTCATGGATTGTAGTTGCATACCTTTTTTTCAAAGCACAATTACTATCGTTTGACACGATGAAAAGAACTAATGATGATGATAAAGACTCCACACCTGTACGCACTTCTCCAATCTAGGTCAAACTAATACAGTTGACTATCACTTCCTTGCTCCTATGTTTAATATTTCTTTTTATCATACCTAGCATTGCATTTGTCTTTTTCACCGCTGCCTGGACTTACTCGCTTACCTTACCTGTATGATCTATGTGATGAGATATGACAATATGACTTGCGCGTGAATTGGATTTAAATGAGAGAGTTGCACACCGTCAGCCTCACTCTCTCATCCTGATTCCATTTGATCCAGTGGCAAGATATGATCAAGATGACTGGAGCAGTAATGCGGATGCAGTGGACGACCAAGGGGATCTTCAATGTCTAGCCTTGCTCTAAACGCTCCACAGCGAGTTGCCGGTAGTCGCTTTGACCAGTCAGTGGTTCTTCTGCACAGTCTGCCGAATCCAGTCTTCGCATGCTTAGATAGACAAGCCCTATATTACCGTGGGTTTATTAGACCCTTCGGCTACCCTCACTTGGTTTAGCCAGTCATGTCGAGAGCGTTGCCCGGGCTGTGGCCGCTGCCGCAAGCTGGCATCTACGTGGGGCCATAAGTGAGAGTTGAGTGCCAGGTGAGGACCAATAATGGACAAACTACCCAAGATAGGGCACGACATGTCTGCCACACGGTACTACCCACCCCTGACACGACATGATCTATTATAACCTCTAGGTATTAAACAAGTTTTCTTACAAATCATGTATCCCAATTTTTCATTAATTTCTGCATGAGACATACGTCTGCTTCAAAACAATACAAATGATCCTCTCTCAAAAGATAATTACTGTTATCTGGCAATGTGTTGCCTGCCGTGCTGAAAAGCTGTTGTACTCTTCATGTTCAAATGCAGTGTACTATTCAGCCTAAACATTATTCAGCTCTGAAGTGAGTGCTTAGTGAATATCGAGACAAACCAAACACATACACTCTCATTCATAAAGTGCTCCAGAATATTTGTGCCTTGATTGTGAAAGTTTTGTTTTTCTTATTACCCCAGGTTTCCAGCAACTTGTCTGTTCCAAATTTTTGTTTTCCTGATGCAACTGTATTTAAACCAGGTTCTACAACTTCTTCTGCAAGGTAAGGGCTTTACCCTTGAGTTATTAATCCTAAAACGGGTTCAATCAGGTTATCGCTAGAGATGCTAAACATAGAAGAAACAGACACTGGACAAGAGAATATGTCCATGTCCTATCATAAGGAGCAGCGTAGTGCAGTGGTTAGCGCGCTGGCTTCGCATCTGAGTGGTCCTGGGTTCATTCCCCAGTTGAGGCGGTAATATTTTTTTCAGACCGCAATGGCTCCCGGGTCGACCCAGCCTTAAATGGGTACCGGTTCAGTCCGGGAAGTAAAAGCGGCGAGGGAGAGGAGATGGCTACCACCCTCATATAGCCGAGCCTTTGAAATGTGAGATCGCTAACACCTCACACCCCTACGGCAGTAATGCTATGGGATACTTTACTTTACTTTTACTATCACAGCCTGAGCTGTTTGGCGGTACTGAAAAATAGGGTTGCTATATCTGAGAGGTAAAGCACTTGCCTCTCAAAGAATGAAATCACGAAATGGTGTGGGTTTGAATCTTACAACAAGTTTAAACAAGTTGTTCCCTGGTCTCAAGGAAGGTGGGACCAGTGCCTAGTCATATTAAGATTGATGAAACAACTTGGAGATGCTGTGTGCACTCTGTGCACATAAAAGAACCATTAACAATTTAAAATTAATGAGAGTATGCTGTTAGCCGCTGTCCGGGAAAAATTCTAAATGTTATGAAATTCCAGTCAAATGTACAAACTGCTTTTCATCAGACATGGTAAGCTGCAGCAAGTACAAATAACAAAAAATAACAAATGTACTACGGATAACCTTTGACTACCTGGCAACAGGCATACACCTCTGTGAATACCAGGATTCCAAGAAAAAAACTGCTTGACCTAGATATGTTATTAGCCTGTTTGACGACCAATCAGAAAATAGCTAACAAGTAGCATTTATGTAACTAATACTATAGAGTACCTAATGATTTTTTCCTGAAATGAATCATTCAGTGCTAACCAGATAAAGGCAGAGCCACTAAAGACAAGCAGCATATTTCCACCATGAAAGAGAAACAATTTCCAGAGCTGACAGACAACATATCAGAAGGGATGAAAAAAGGCACACAAACAGAACTAGAGAGAAAACATATAGCTTTAAAATATATTCAAGAAACATATCCAGCCACATAATAAACCAGCATATATACAAATGGTTCAGCAATGAGATGTATAAAATATGGAGGAGGAGACGTTTATATAAAATCAAATAATGGACAGAAAATCCATATCTCAGTGGCTAGTGGAAAATTCTCAAACATCTTGAGAGCTGAGACACTAAAAATAGCTGCAACAATCATCGTGGAAAACAAGAACCATGTCAGAGACAAGATAGTCTTCCTTACAGATTCCCTGTCAGTCGTAATGGCCCTCAGAAACCATAACAACAATGAATTGGACAGCCTGTCTGAGGCACTCATTAATGTAAGCCAAAATTTAAACTGAGCGAAAAATCAGTGGGACCCTGCACACTGTAAGATACACAGTAAAGAGGAGGCAGATAGACTGGCAAAAGAGGGAGGCAGCAAACCCCAAACTAACGACAGACCTACATATGAAGAAATGAAGACAGTGATACAATTTAACTTCAAAGACAAATAAAAGGCTGAGCAGCGCATGAGCTGCAGTGGTCAGCGACCCATAGCTGACTGCTAGCATCAGGGCCAGCGAACCAAAGCTGCCAAGACCCTTCTACACCTCCAAGCGGTGATCCTGGATAACAGGCTGCAGCAGGGCAGACTGGCTAAGGAGAAGGGATCGAAGAGGGAATGCTAACCCAGTACTCAAAAAATGCTTGCTGAAGTTGGATGTGTTGGACCAAAAGGTGCAAATATCACAGTCAAGCTGTAAACTACGACACAACGCATTCCGTTCTCTGGACTACATTCTGCTACTTAAGCCCTTTCAGTGTTTGGTAGTGGGAGATTGAGATTGAACGAAGCCAAGCCAGCAGAAGCATGCTACTCTTTGCCAAGAAGAGATAAAGTGACAATACTCAGACTCCGAGCAGGCCACTGCAGATTGAAAAATCATCTGTTCAACAAATTAAAAATTGGACACATAGACATGGATCCATATGGGGAGAAAAACAAACAGTGAAACATTTTCTGCAGGTCTGCTGGCTCCATGAGAAGAGCAGAGTGACTACATGGCCCTCCCCAACTTAATTGCAATATAAACTGTACAGCGATGAGACAAGCCTGAGAATGACGGCCATGTTTATGAGAGAAATAGATGTGATTATTTGAGAGCGAATGACAAAGAAGAAGAAGTCAGTGCTAATGACTGAGTGATTGCAAAAGACATCCCAGGAAGAGCAACATATCCTAAAGCCAGTAAGAAGTCTCAAAGTCAACCAGATGTAGTGCTGTAATCACCATCAATGTACATGACCTTCAAAGGGAGTTATCTGTGAGGAGCCAAGAGTAATCAGGGTCAGGTGAAACATACTGATCAAGACCCCTGTCTAGGGGACGGCGTGGCCTAGTGGTTAAGTGACACGGCTCACAACCAGAAGGTGCTGGGTTCGATCCCCACCACAGCACCGGCCGTTACCCAGGGGAAGCAAACCCTTAGAAAATGCAGGAGGAAGCAGGCCCTTACATAAAATGCATGCTGAAGTCGGATGCACTGGGCCGACAGGCGCAAAATAAAAACCACAGTGCAACGCACACCGCCTTAGGGAATTGAGAAATAAGGCGAACGCAAACAAAAAAAAAAAAAAAAAAAAAGACCCCTGTCTCATGTCCCCATTCATGTTCATGATTTAAAAAATCTTGATTCTGTCAGTCATCTGGTAGTCATCTTTACAAATGTAGTCTATGCACTGCAAGCGCTCAAGGGGGGCTAACTCCCACACCTGAGAAGTGAACGAAGCAAGGTAGCTGCCAGAAGGTGAACCTTCCCCAGCGGCTACCGTCACTTTGTAGGGTACAGGGTAAAATTTGCAAAAAGAGGAGGAGATTGTGAACAAGAAGACTTTGAAATCACATATTTTCAGAAAAAGAGAGCTATCCAGGCTATCAAAGAGAAACAGCACCAACAGCAGTCACGGTTCTGGATTCTGAAGGGCAGGAGATGTAGAGGCAGACAGCGACATACTTGGTGAAGTCGCTAGAAACAAACATGAGGGTGGCAGGATTGATGTAGCAGATGTTGGAGCGGGTGGCAGGTGACAGCCAGACTTGGCATGTGTTCATTGAAGTTCTATGTTCCTCTGGTTGGGGCACTTGATGGCTGGGGAGACTTGATGATGGTTGGGGAGACTTGATGATGGTTGGTGAGACTTGATGATGGTTGAGGAGACTTGGTCATCGTTGGGGTCCTTGATGGTGGCTTGGGACCAATTTGATGGGTTTTGGATTTCATTGATGATTGTTGGAAACCATTGATGATGGTTGGAGTACTTGATGTTAGGAACACTTGATGATAGTTGGTAGCCCTTGAGGTTTTAATTGATTGATTGAAAGTTCAAGTTTAATCTTCACCTCAGACTGGTTCTATAGATATGGCACTAGTTTGACTGTTGTCAGTCTCACAGCCAGGTTTTCATCCTAGTCCACACATCATCCACTATTGATATTCGGTTTTTGCTGGAGATGTCCTCATGTTATCCATACTTGCATGTTATTTGTCGTTTCAGTGAGTCGTATTCATTTGCGATGACCTATGCAGATGGTTCTCGTGTGTACGGATACTGTAGAAGGATACAGGTCAGTCTTGGGGGCACATGATGATGGTTGGGGGCCCTTGGTGATGGTCGAGGGTCCTTGATAGTGGTTGAGGTTAGACTTAATAATGTTTGGGGTTATATTAGATGGTTGTAACTGCTCTTGGTGATAGTTGAGGTTAGATTTGATGGTGGTTGAAGGAGTCCTTGGTGATGGTTGGTGGTCCTTGATAGTAGTTGATGACCATTGATAATGGTTAGGGTTACATTAGATGAGGGTTGGGGGAGTCCTTGGTGATGGTTGTGGTCTTGTTGGGGTCACTTGATGATGGTTGGGGCACTTGATGGTTGTGGAAACTAGGTCATGGTTGGGGCCATTGATGGTGTTTGGGGGCTTAGATGATGGTAGTTAAGGGGCACTTGATGGTTTGGGACAATTGATAGTTGGGGAAATTAGATGATGGTTGAAATCACTTGATGGTTGGGGACACTTGATGGTTGAGGACACTTGATGGTTCGGGACACTTGGTGGTTGAGGACACTTGATGGTTCGGGACACTTGGTGGTTGAGGGCACTTGATGGTTGGGGATATTTGATGGTTGGGGACACTTGATGGTTGGGGACACTTGATGGTTGAGGGCACTTGATGGTTGGGGATATTTGATGGTTGGGGACACTTCATAGTTGGGGAAATTAGATGATGGTTGAAGTCACTTGATGGTTGGGGACACTTGATGGTTGGGGACACTTGATGGTTGGGGACACTAGGTGATGGTTGAAGTCACATGATGGTTGGGGACACTTGATGGTTGGGGAAACCACTTGATGATGGTGGTTTGAGGCCTAGATGATGGGTGGTGACTTTACTCTTTTGTGTGTCATGAAAAGGACATTAGAGCGGGGTTGCAGCAACTTTCCTCATGTCCCGAGCTTGCTGATGAAGGTGGGCATGAGTCCTCCAGACAGTTGTGCTATATTTGGCTTTATTTGCATGTTGCTCACTACTGTGGATGTCTATCCCCAACCTCGTTAGCCAGACTGCCATGAAACAGTCTGTTTCCAGGGAGAACTGTATGGAAGTGAGGTTGGGATCTTGGCCAGTATATTTTGTCTGATCCCAACTAACATTGTCCGATCGGTATGTTTTACTTGACCAGACATTAGTCTCCTCTCCCCATTAATGGTTGTGCTTGGTTTGATGCCCTTGTGTAGGTTGAAGACCCTTGAGGTTATCGGGGTTAAAAGTAAGTTGGAGACTCATGATGGTGTTTGGGATTACACTTAATTATGGTTGGTACCTAGATGATGGATTTTAGGTCCTTGCTGATGGTTGAGGTTACACATGATGGTTCGGAGTAGCACTTAAGGTTTGGGGTTTCATTTGAAGGTTAGAGGTTACACATTGCTTTCACCCTTGCTGTGGTCAAGAGGTAAGGCACTCGCTTCTCAAAGCAATGAACGGAAACTGGATGATCGAGTTCCGCAGGGTTCAAGCGACCGCTGGTTTCAAGGAAGGTGGGACCAGAAAGCCTGCATCCTGAGCTACCTCCAGTCATCTCAACTTAGTGTCTTGCAATTGGTCCAAGGTAGCTCGGAATCCGAGAGTGAGACTGATGACCAGCGTAGTATTTTTCTTAATTATAATCCAAATACAGAGCAAGTTACATCATAAAGACACAACTATCTGATGGTGCTGCCATCATCACATGCGATGAGCAGCTAACTTTTTGGGGGGATTTTCTTCTTTGTTCGTTGTCTTTCATTACCAAATCATGAAAAGGGCTTTGCAAGTAGCAGGATGTTGTCCGGAGAACGGAATGCGCTGTGTTGTAGTTTACAGCTTGACTGCGATCTCTACCTCTTTCAGTCCCACACATCCAACTTCAACAGTCATTTTTTAGTACCGGGTTAGTCTTCCCTCTTTGATTCCTTCTACTTAGCTAGTCTGCTCTGTTGCAGCCTGTTATCCAGGATCACTTCGTGGAAGTGTAGACTGGTCTTGGCAGCTCTGGTTCGCTGGCTCTGACGCTAGCAGTCAGCTCGATAGTCCTTGATGATGTTTGAGGCTATTGATGATTGTTGGGGTTATACTTGCTCATAAGTGTTAACAAAAAGAGAACCATATGTATTTACTGCAGACTCAAGCTGGATTTATTGTTAAAGAGCTTCATGTTTATGAAGTAGTGTGACCACAAGTAAATGTAGTCAATAAAACCATGAACAGGGGGGGCTTAGTAACCTCACTGGGACAACAAAAGCTAAACTCTTGTTATGGCCACAGGGCTTTTGTCAAGGACATGGAAATAACTGGCAAATCACAAAAACAATCAAAGAAAGGACATGAAAGTAATACAATATTAATTGAGTCGGCCGTCATTACCAAGAAAGGGACCAGGAACATGTGAGTCGTGGTGCCAGTTATGAAAGAGTAGACCAAACAAGAAATGGTAAATATGGTTACATGTGTATTATAATGTGAGTACAAATGAAAAAGTACACAATTTCATTCATACATATAAATACAAATATGTGTAATACATGAGTATACACACAAACACATGTACATATATATGAACAAACATATACATATAAAAAAGATAAAATAAAAATATATGCACATACAGACAGAGTGAAATGAATGTATAAACATAATAATATGAAGATATATGGAAGCAGGAGACAATACTTGTGGTTTAAATATCAACCTTCTCTTTGTGCCCAGGACTGTTGAAGTGGTTAGAGATGGTGGAACCAGCATTCTTTGAGATACCACTGAGTGTTGGCGGAAGGCATGCATAGAGTTTCAATGCAGTCTCACTGATGTATGTCATACCACACCGGTGGCAAATCGTGTAATATATTGGATAAAGGCAGTTCATAACGGATGTCGTCATCAGGGATGAGGTGTTAAAATTTGTTATGCTAGACCTGCTCCAACTTATTTCTGTTGTACAAAATAATAATCTTTTAAGCAGATTGTTTTCTCATGTCTGTTTTCAGCCTTCTGACTCCAGTCTTCCAGAAGTCATATGCATTATCAGTCCTATAGATGCGTTCAACATGTACAACACAGTAAGTTAACCAGTGACCTTTTGACTGATTTTTCTTGTATATGAGTTTGTATGTGTCATTTCCCCATGTTGTTTTTGTATGTGCCCTTGCCCACGTTGAATGCTTTTGGGGGCCAAGATGCAACAGTTTAAGAAGTGAAAGCAGTCTATGACTCATAGTTGGCTTCTTTCATCAGAATCAGTGAGCCATAGCTGACTAAGACTCTATTATGCATGTCTCACACCTCTCCTGCCCAAGTCTACTATACCTATATGTTTGTTGGACCCTGTTATACCAAGGAATCTTGGGAAAAGTTGGGTTCTGTCATCTCATTCAAGCTGTCTTCATGAGCTATGTCGTTGTTGTTACGGAACCAGCAGCATCTAGGCTTTCACCCTTCTACCCAATGCAATGTAATGGTATCTGCACATGTTTGTTAGTTGTTGTTTAGTACCATACAGTGTTTCCAATTATCTGATCTCAGAAAAGAAGAATTTTTCTAACATCCATGAGCACAAAGCACTCAAAGAGATGATGATCAACAGTTTTGTGTGAGTGTGTGCACAACTGGCACTCTCAAGTGTATTGTGGTTGGATTCTGTTCAGCTGCTTGTTTCATGGGATGTGTGGGTTCTCAATTGGAAAATGGTGATCTGATCCTTCTTTGTGAGTTGATTGATACAGTCATTTGGATTGGAAGTTTGCCATATGTCTGTAGACCTTCCTCCACAATTTTCCCATGTTCTGTCTGTTCAGTCAGGTTTCTTTGATTGATGTTCTTATGAGCTATTTATAAAGCTGTTGCTGTGTGTGACTGTTCTTGCCTTGATATCTTCTTTGCTAGTCTGCCTGCCTTGTCATTTCCAGGTGTGTTTGAGTGTCAAGGGAGCCACTATGATATTAGAGGTGATAATATTGTCAATCTCTAGAGATATTTGGATAAAATCAGGTCTGCAATGTCCAGCATCTCCTAATGCTTGAAAGTCGGACATCAAGTCTGTAAAAATAAAAATGTTTTGGGAATTTGATGGAAAGGCATAAAAAAACCATCCTCAGATGGTACAGGGCAGCTTCAAGTGCAGTAATTTCAGCCTTGTAGTTGGAGCAAACCTCCCCGCCAGCATCAGCCAGTTCATCAGAGGATTTGCCTGGGACATCATCTATAGAAATAACTAGATCTTTATCTTGTCTGTCCTGTAACCTGAGAGGTCGTAGTGACATTTGGCTATGAAGTCAGTTGTGTTCTGTTCTAAGGCGCAACATGACAGTCTATTCTTATGATAATTGTCTTGCGTTAATGTAGGTGGCTATCAAATTGATTTGATCATCTTTTTCTCTTCTCTTGGTATGTAAATTCCATTTTAACTTAACTTAACGTCTTTACACTGGTTTAGAAGACCCTGCAGAGTCTGTATACAACCAGTTACATTTACATCACCTTGCTCTAAAAGCTATGCGCATCCAGTTTATTCTTAAATGCATTAACTGTCCCTGCCTCCACTACCTCCCCTGGCAATGCATTCCAAGCAGACACCACTCTCTGACTAAAAAAATATTTCCTAATATCTAATCTGGACCTCTCTTTAGTCAGCTTGTAGCTATGCCCTCGTGTTATTGTGGGTGGCTGTGTTTTAAAAAACTTGTTATAGTCTAATTTATCCATTCCTCTGATCATCTTATAAACCTGTATTAAGTCACCACGAATTCTTCTCACTTCGAGACACTGTAGGCCGGTTTTTCTGAGTCGTTCCTCATAACTGTAATTCTGGAATCCCACTATCATCTTTGTCGCTCTTTTTTGTATTCTTTCTAGCATGTTTATGTCCCTTCTATGATAAGGACTCCACACCTGTACACAGTACTCCAATCTAGGTCTAACTAAAGCTTTATACAGTTTGACGATCACTTCCTTGCTCCTATGTTTAATATTTCTTTTTATCATACCTAACATTGCATTTGCCTTTTTCACTGCTACCTTAACTTGCTCACTCACCTTTCCTGTATGATCTATTATAACCCCTAGGTCCCTTTCCTTATCTATCTTTCTAATATTGTTTTCTCCCATTCTGTAATTATGTTCCATATTGGATCTACTCATGTGGATGGCTGTACATTTATCTACATTAAACACCATTTACCAGCTTACAGACCATTCTCGAATTTTATCTAAATCCGACATCAATATATCCACTTCCGCTTTAGATGAGACACTACTGCATAGTTTTGTGTCATCAGCAAATTTTGCAATCATGGATCCCATATCAATGTCCAAATTATTTATATATATCAATAACAAAATTGGTCCCAAAACCGAGCCCTGTGGCACACCACTTTTCACTTCACACCACTCAGAGTACTCCTTATTTATGCCCTCTGCCTTCTTCCTGTTAACCAATTTTCAATCTATTTGGCAACTTCCCCACCTATTCCATGTGATTTTAACTTTCGAAATAATCTTTGATGAGGTACTCTATCAAAGGCCTTTGCAAAGTCTAGATAAATAACGTCCACTGGCTCCCCTTTATCTATGATTTTAGTAACCTCCTCCATGAATTCTAATAGATTTGTTAAGCATGATCTCCCTCTAGTAAACCCATGCTGACTCTTTCTAATTAGATTAAATTTGTCTAAATGCATTACAATGTTTTCTTTGATTATTGACTCTAACAATTTACAGACTATGCTCGTTAAACTCACCGGTCTATAATTTGCTGGATCTAATTTTTTGCCTTTTTTGAATAAGGGGATCACTCCTGCATCTTTCCAATCCCGTGGAACAATCCCTTTTGTAAGTGATTGAGAGCATAATATAGCCAATGGTTTTGCTAGTTGGTCTCTAATTTCATACAGCAATTTTGGGTGAATACCATCTTGACCTGGACATTTATTCACTTTCAACCCCTCCAATTTTTAAAAAACCATTTCCTCTGTAATACAGATTGATCTTAATCCCGCTGTATCCATGTCTCTTTGAAAAATATCTATAGGCTCTGGGAGGGTGAGGGTCTCCTGGGAGGGCGGGGTCCCCTTATTTTCTCTATTCCTCAAGACGGTGTGTGTTGCACTATGTTTTTATTTTGCGCCTGACTGCCCAGTGCATCCGACTTTGGCATGCATTTTATGTAAGAGTCTGCTTCCTCTGCATTTTCCAAGGATTTGCTTCCCCGGGGTAACGGCTTGTACTGTGATTGGGAACAAACCCAGCACCTTTGGGTTGTGAGCCATGTCACTTAACCACCAGCCAACGCTGTACCCAGGCAAGTCATTTGATCGTATCACATGGCTGTACTATTGGAGTTTGTCTGTTTAAAAGAAAATGTGACAATAGGTCTTTATAGGGTCTAATAAGCTGTCAGATTGTACTGCCATGTTGACATTTGTGACACGATCCTGGCACGTTATTCCAAGAATCTTGTCTGAAGCATCTTATCTCCATCGATTAATCAATCAAGCCCGTCACCGCTCTCGGTGCATAGACCATCGACAACATCACTGCATTTTCAGGTGTAATTATTATAATTTTTCTCACATTCTCTTCTCCACGTATTTTTAGGTCTATCTCTCTCTCTCTATCTTCCCTTGAGGATTCCATGGAAGAGCCTGCCTGGCTATGCTAGACTGCCTTCTGCAGTGTATGTCCTATCCAGCTCCATATTCTTCACTTAATTTGTTGTTCCAATGGCTGTTGTTGGCTCCTTTCCCATAAGTCTTCATTCCTCACCATGTCCTACCAATATAAACCAATTATTCTTCGTAGGCATCTGTTAACGAAGAACTGGAGTCATTGTTGTATGACCTTGGCCGTCTCCATGTCTCCCCTCCATACAGCAACACCGACTTGACACTGACATTAAATATTCTAATTTTGGTGCGAATCTTGATTTTTCTGGATCTCCATATGTTGTTTAGCTTCAGGAATGCCCCTCTTGCCCTTCCAATTCTGATCTTACATCTGTACCTCCTGATGTGTCTATTGTGCTGTCCAAATAGGTCAAGGTATCCACTTCCTCCAACTGCTCCCCCTCCAGCATGATTGGTTCTTTGCTGATAGTGTTGAGTTTAAGGAGCTTGGTTTTCTTCATGTTGATATCCAGTCCCAGTTTGGCCGATTGTTCTTTCACCTTATCAATTTTCTCTTGCATTAGACTGTGACTGTGGCAAAAGTACCAGATCATCTGAGTAGTCCAGGTCCTCCAATTGTGTCAATAGGGGTGAGACAGGAATGCCTACTCACACCTTTTCTGTTCTTGTTGGCTATAAAACTGGTATAATTCTTATTTACTTTCTGAGAATTCAATACATCTGAATATATTACTACTTTGATCCTACATATAAGAATGATGAAGAGAATAAATCTGTACCTACATTTGGAAAATTCAATAAATCTTAACAATTTTCTACCTTCCTCAGCTCCTGAATGAGATTGAGGCTCGGAGACGTATTTCATCTGATCTGGCCTCAGAGTTGATAGCTGCTGCATTTGGGCGTCCACTGCCAAAACACGGAAAAGTGTCCCACATACGAACACTTGTAAGTCACCAGTTTGTCATTTACAAATTATTTACTTCTGTAAGTATTTGCATTGGGCATTACAGGGTTGTTTGTTGTTGTTTTGATTGATAGTAATGTGCCCCAAATAAAGAAAAGTTGCTGCTATTAGATTCATATTATGTATCTGGGATTTTAGCAGTAAAACAGAAACAAATGTTAGCCAATGTTTTGACCTACAAATATTTTTATCAGGGATTGCGCAATCAAGATCAACACAAACAAAAATAATGAATAAAGTTTAATGAATGTCAGGAAATAATATAAAACAAACCCTTGAGAATTTCCCATAAATCCTTAACCCTTTCCAGTTCGGCCTCATTTCTTTAGATTTGTGTCTTACAGGCTGTGGCAGGTAGTGCAACCCTGTATGTTAAATAGTTATTTTTTCAAAATAAAATAAATTATTATTAAACAATCGGAGCTAAAAATTTATGATCTAAAATTCTAAACGCACATAAATTTATGATCTAAAATTCTAAACGCATATAATTAAATTATCGACGATATGAAGTATTCATAATAAAAATATACATTAGTATGAAGTGTTAAATGTCATTAACCTTTAGCGTGCGGCTGTTGAAATTATTTTGACACACTCGGGCTACAAAGTTAGAAATTAAAAAATATTTTTTGTTTTTGGCCGAGACTCTACCCACATCCATTTTTTAATGCTGAATGCGTCACGTCCATCTACACAGGTTTTTTTGCAGGTTAAAGTATTGTATGTTGGATTGCAAATGGATTTTGAATGATTTTTCTTCTTATTACGCCGATGGAGCAGGCCGACTTTCTGCAAAAGGTGAAGTAGGTTGTTGGGAAAGATCTTTATTGAGGAGATGTGTTTATTTTGTTTGTTTATATGGAATAACTATGTTTGAATTGGAAACTAACAGTTATGTCGATATTATAAACACAGTATCGATACATTGTTGTAGTTTTCATGGATTTCTATCGGAGCTACTAGAACTAGCTGTCGAGTCCAAATTTTTCTTGGTTTTTCAATAAATTTTCACCTTCATCTTTTTGTATCTCTGAAACTAACAAACACACAACAAAAACAATAACAGCATATAAGTTCTTTATTCAATTGTATCTTTACACACAAGAAAATCATATTTATTGACCAACAAACAGAAAAGTTAAAAAATGTGAAAGTCAACTGTGATAGCGAGATGTAAAGTTGCAAAAATTTAGGAAAACAAAATATAGCACGCTAAAGGTTAATATGAAAGGGAAATATCATGTAAATTGTATTTTTTTTGGGTACTTTTTACTCACCAAATTTTTAAAATATTTTGCGTTATCCATGAATTACCACAGTTACTTTCTTCTGCGTCACAGTCTGAATCAGACTTGCATTGAATCTTTCTTTTCTTTTTTTTCGCTTGTGTCCTGCTTGTGCTTTTCAGCGTAATGTTATGAAGAGATTTCTTAACATGTAATCCAGATGCATGATCATTGACCTGAGCTAGTAAGTTATTTCTTGGCCCTTGAAGTCCTAGTTCCATCTTGTGAAAAGTTGCAGGTATAAAACTTTATCAAAGACCTCAATACTAATGAATCAGTAAAAAACTCTTCATTAACCTTTACCATACCAGATTAAAAAAATTACATCTATTTCCTGCAGCTGCTTGATTTTTCAGCATGTCAGATGACGACATGGTTGTTGATTTTGAGAACCTCTAATCTTTTTTTATAATTCTCTTTAGTGTGTCTAGAGACATATATTGATAAAGAACATGTTGGTGTTATTGTTGTTATTGTATGTATGTTATTTTCTGAGATACAAGAAGATGAAGATGATAGTGGGGGAAAATAGCACAAACATATAAACTCACTGCTGCATTCTCTTGGTTAAAAAAAAAAAAAAACATTCCACAAAAACACATAAATACTGCTGCCATTGCTGTTAACGTAATGGCTATGTCTGTCACTTCGACTATAAACGTAATTATTGTATCTACATAAACAAACTAAATAGATCTACCTCTGAAAAATTGTTGCTGAAACTTAATGTCAATAATGGGTTAATCTTCAAATCCAAACGAAAAACAGAGGAAATACTTTCAAAAAATGTAAAACTAATTTCAAAATCGCCATTGTTTTCGTCTAACCGAACATGACGGAAGTTGGAACTCTCTACAATCAAAAGAGCAGTATGTTCAGCTGTTTCTATGAGATTAACCCAGTAGTTTATATACGATAAATCGACGACCCTAGAGCTGTCACAGAATTTCGACGGGTACGGAATGAACGAGTTGCAATTTCTCGGCCGTGGTACAGTAAAGGTTAAACGAAAGCTGGGGGACGGCGTGGCCTAGTGGTTAAAGGGGCATGGCTTACAATCCGAAGGTGCTGGGTTTGATCCCCATCACAGAACCGGCCGTTACCCCAGGGAAGTAAACCCTTGGAAATTGCAGGAGGAAGCAGACCCTTACATAAAATGCATGCCGAATTTGGGTGCACTGGGCCAACAGGCGCAAAATAAAGACATAGTGCAACGCACACTGCCTTGGGGAATAGAGAAATAAGGCGATCGCAAACAGATTTCATTTGAATCAGAATTAAACTGATGTTTTAGGCACCATCAAACCCAATCAAATGGGATCGAATAGAGTTAACTACCAATGGAGGATAATGTACAAAACCATTGCTGGAATGAGTTATTGGATTTTCTTTTTTGGAGTCACTACAGTAAATAATATTGTAAATTTGTGAAATTGTCTTACCTAGACATAGTTCTTAGATAAAGTAATATTAAAATGTGTTTAATGTTCTAATATAGGGGACTGAGTGGTCTCGAGGTAAGATGTCAACCTCGGGTGCTGAAGGCCGTGGATTCAAATCATGGTGGAGAACAGGATTTTTTTCACGTGGAATTTCTAGTATTTCCTCGGATCTCTGGGTAGTAGTGATCGGATGCCCATGTGCGGTGACACGCACGTTAAAAATTCCTCTGTAGTTGGAAATCGAAAAGAGTTCTCTTAACGGCTGCTGCCCGAACAAAATTATAATAATAATAATATAAAAACATGTTAGCATTACTTTCTTCATAGAATCTAACATAAAATAATATAAAAACTTGTTAGCCTTTCTATCTTAATAGAATCTTGAGATAAAATAATATAAAATAGTGTTGTCATTTCTATCTTCATAGAATCTTGACATAAATAATGTAAACATATGATAATGTTTTAAACCTCACGGAATGTCTAAATAATGCTTCTTAGTCTCTGATCAGCTGACCCTCAAGTTTAAGCAGTGGTCTCTAGTGTTTCTGAAAAAAAAAGTAAGTGTTGAATTTAAAAAAAAGGGATTTTTCAAACTGTTCTCACTTGTGAGCAGAGACCAACATGGCACTGTATATCAGTGCAAATAATTTGCTTTATTCTTAGTAGCTTTACTCTTTTTATTCACCTCCTCCTCTTCCTACTTCTTCTTCGTCTGCATTCATCCTGAAAAACAGGTTGAATCATAGTTTGCAGCGAGGCTACGACATCTGCGCACTTCGGCTCGGCATATCCAGTTTCAGCACTGCCTTTTTGGTCTGGGTTTGGCTTCCCTCTTCGATCTCTATTCTCATAGCCAGGCTGAATGTGTGCAGCCTGTTTTCAGTGCTGCCACTTGAATGCGGAATAGTCTTCATCAGCTCTGGTTTGCTGACCCTGATACAAGTAGCCAGCTCTGAGTCACTGACTGCTGTCAGGTCATTCAATGCTGCATCTTCGACCCATCTTTGCTTTTCAATATTTCCAATAGATCTTTAATGTTGTATATAGGATGTATTGGAGTTTGGCACCAGCAGCTGCGGAAATTCCAGCTCTAATAGCATTTGGAATGTAATAACAAAGTATTCGGATGATTGGTTTTATTATTAAAAAATATGAGTTACAGATTTGTAAATTTATCACCTTCAAAGTAGTCGCTATCCAAAGCCACATACTTAGTCCAATTGTGTAATAATAAAGTATCTGGATGATTGGTTTTATTTTTTTTAAATATACGAGTTCAAGATTTATAAATTTATCATTTTGATAGTGGTCTCTATCTAGTCAGATACTTAGTCTAGTAGTGTAATAACAGAGGATGATTGTTTAAAAAAAAATAAATATGAGTTACAGATTTGTAAATTTATCCCCTTCAAAGTAGTTCCTGTCCGAAGCCATACACTTAGTCCAGTAGTGTTTCCATTGCTCTAAGCATGTTTTCATATTTTCTTCTGAAATAGCATACAGCTGCATCGTCACATTCTATTATATCGCCTCAACATTCTTCAATATTTTTAAATTTGGTCTCATTCACTGTCAGGATGAGTCTTTCATTTCGGGGGTCATACCCATAAACCCAGGATTTATCACCAGTTATTATTAATTGAAAAACTTGTTCATAATTTTGGAAGTACTCAGACAAGTCACGAACTGCTGAAACACAGTCCTCTGTCTGGTCAGCTGAGAGCACAAGTTGGACATTGTTTTCACTTTTTGTTAGTTGCTGGCCTCTCAGACCTTAATCATTTTCAGTACTTTCACAACAGTCTTTTAACACTTTTATACCGCTCATAAACTTGTGTGCGACTCAAGCAATTCTCCTCGTTGACTGTCTGTAATGTCAAGTATATGTCTTTCCCTGTTTTGCCAAGTATTTTGACAAAATCTGATGCAAATTTATTGATCTATCTCTCCTCCTACTACCACCCGAACCATACCCCTCCAACCCCCACCCTCAACCACTATTACAATGTGATTAATACGCTTTAAAATCCAGTCATTGGGTTCAGAGGTTTACCCGTGTCTAGCAATTTCTGAATGGATCCAGTAATTTTAGAATTATGATGCCAATCCTGATACTTCTTTTTATATTTTTTATATCACATCATACGAGTGCAGTCCAAATAAGAAACCAGGCTTTGAAAAGGACACAGCAACTAAGTGAAGCAGTGGGCTACTAACTGCTTGTATGTGTGCTAGTGACATTGACCTTCAGTTTAATGATAACCTCATCACTCTCTGACTGTTAGTCTTTGATGTACACCCGGGGAAGTGAATAGACACTTTGAAAGATGAAATCTTTTTTTGCAGTGGTTCAATTTAATGTCCATGTCTAGTACCAATATGTGGGATCAAGATGCTGAGCAGCGCATGAGCTCAGCAGTCAGCAACCTATAGCTGACTGCTAGCGTCAGGGCCAGCGAAACAAATCTGCCAAGACCCTTCTACACCTCCATGGGGTGATCCTGGGTAACAGGTTGCAACAGAGCAGACTGGATAAGAAGAACCCGGTACTAAAAAAAAAGACTGGCCTTTCTTGGTCTTTCCTAATATCTGTAATTCTGGAATCCCACTATCAGCTTTGTCGCTCTTCTTTGTATCCTTTTCCGCACGTTTATATCCCCTCTACGATAAGGACTCCACACCTGTACGCAGTACTCCAATCTAGGTCTAACTAATGCTTTATATAGTTTGACTATCACAGAGCAAAAGAGAAACTCCAAACAACAGTTGTTTGTCATAGGAACTCGTCTGACAGTGAAACATCAATGATGCGGTCACAAGAAGAAGTATAGGAGGACGATTTAGAAAGACTGTCTTAGACTGTCAAAAACAGAATAAGAATATTTGAAAACTTATTTACTTTTGATTTACTTGACTTGTTGATCTACTTGTCTCCTGATTTACTTGTCCTTTGATTTACTTGTCTTGATTTACTTGTCTTTTGATTTATTTGTCTTTTTTTGTTTGTTTGTTTGTTCCATTCACCTTATTTCTCTCTTCCCCAAGGCTGTGTGCGTTGCACTGTGGTTTTTATATTGCACCTGTCGGCCCAGTGCATCCGACATCAGCATTCATTTTTATGTAAGGGTCTGCTTCCTCCTGCATTTTCTAAGGGTTTGCTTCCCTGGGGTAACGACTGGTGCTGTGATGGGAATTAAACCCAGCACCTTCGGTTGTGAGCCGTGTCACTTAACCACTTGCCCACACTGTCCCCCACTTGACTTTTGATTTACTTGTCTATTTATTTACTTGTCTTTAATTTACTTGTCTTTTGATTTACTTGTCCTTTTATTTACTGGACTTTCTATTTACTTGTCTTTTTATTTGCTTGAGTTTTTATTTACTAGACTTTTTATTTGCTTGACTCGCATTTAATTGACATTCTATTTACTATACTTTTTTTTACTTACATTTAAAAAAAATTTATTTGATTTTTTATTTATTGAAGTTTTTATTTACTTGCCTTTTTCGACCTAATGGTGCTTTTTGGGGCATAGGGAGTTGCAGTTGCCTTTCTTGGGCCAAGTGTAATGCATTAGTTGTTGTAAGCACATGTTGTTGTAATCTATCCATCTGCCGTGTGGTCTTCCTCATCATGCCTTCTAACCAGATTTTCTCATGCTGTAAACGTACAATGGTAGTTGATCAGGTTACATTCTCATGAGATGACCAAAGTGTCCGATTTTTCTGTCATGATATGATTTCGGCACAAGAGAATATTCTGATAATTTCTTTTGCTGAATTATTTAATTATATTTTTTAGTCTTATATTTGTCCGTTTCAGTAGTGGTCAGTCTGTCTTTATACTTTCTTTCCACTCCGTTAAGGGCATGGGGCTTTCACTGTAGTCTGCCCACTTGCAGGTAGACTATGCCAAATCATTTATGTGCTCTGCCGAAGACGGATATGTCGGACCGAAATGTGCAAATATTGCAGTCAAGCTGTAAACTAGCGACACAACACAATCCGTTCTCCATTCTACATTCTGCTACTTGCAAAGCTTGTTCAAGGCTTGATAGCGGGAGATTGAGAACGAACGCAGAAGAATAATAATTTATGTGCTCTTGTAGTGGTTGTTTCTGTAGCATTTTAATAAAGTTGTGAATTCCATGCACAACTCGCCTAAGTTCTCTCCTCTAGGATGTATAATACAGTGGGATAGAAAGCTACAATTTAAAAAAAAGTTTTCTGTTCAGTTCTTCTCCAACCAAGGGGCCTAAGGATTCGCAGGCTGGGGTCTGCTAGAAATAGATCGGTGGTCTGAAACTGTCATAATAGTATAGTATAATATAGGCAGTTAAATAGCTGACATTGCTGTCGGGGATAAAGTGTTAGAGACTTCATTGTACAAGGCCACAGTTTGATTAGGAAGTGGGGTGGCCAGTTTCCTTTCTCACTGTCTTTTCTTCCCTAGCACTAAGCCAGGTACCCATTTGCAGATGGGTTGACTAGAATGTGCCAGTAACAGTTGTTGAAACCCATGCATTTGCAGTGAAACGCGAGTGCTCTGTCAGTATGCTAATTTGACACTACCTTTAGAAAAATCCAGAATCAATATTTGTGTAAATTGATTATAACAGCAGTTTTTTTAACATGATGAGACTGCTAGTTCTATACACTGCCCTCTTTAGTCATCTTTAAAACATTCTTTAATGGTTACACTGGTTCTATTCTTTTCAACCTGGGTTCCACTCGAGTGATTGAAAGGGATAAATTTAGTTTAAACAGTATAATTCATCTTAACTTAACATTTTGGGAGGAAGACTAATGTTTGGTCAGGCAAAATATACTGATAAGACATGTTAGTCAGGGTCAGGCAAAACATACTGACCAAGACCCTCACCTCGGCTTCCTAGTAGCTCTCCCTGGAAATGGGCTGTTTTCATGGCAGCCTGGCTAACGAGATGAGGGATCAATATGATCCCCATAGTAGTGAGTGACACGCAGATGAAGCCAAGCATGGCACAACCACCTGGAGGAACCAGTTCCACTTTCATCAGCATGCTTGGGATGTGAGTGACGCTATTGCAACCTGCCAATTAACGTCCTTTTCACAAAAGAGTAGCCTACTCATTGTGGGCATTCGCAAACAACAAACAACAACTTAATGTCTTTAAACTGGTTTAGAAGACTCTGCAGAGTCTGTATACAACCAGTTTTATTTGCATTTCCTTGCTCTAAAAGCTATGTGCATCCAATCTATTCTTAAATGCATTAATTGTCCATGCCTCTACTGCTTCCTGCGGCAATGCATTCCCAGTATTCACCACTCTCTGACTCCAAAAATTATTTCCTAATATCTAATTTGGACCTTTCTTTAGTTAATTTGTAGCTATACCCTCTTGTTCTTGTAGGTGGTTGTATGCAGAAAAACTTGTTATAGTCTAATTTATCCTTTCCTTTGATTATCTTATAAACTTGCTTCGTGTAACTATCCCAGCATGCTTAGAGCATGTTCTCTGATGTACAAATCATTTCAGGACATCAACGGAGACATGGAGACAATATTTCTCAACCGCTCAATCGACACTCGCCTGGAAAATGTAAGCATACCTTTCTAGTTGTGCATGTTGTCTGCAGTTTTTCCATGTGCATGTCAAATGAATTGAAAGATCCAGTAAATGACTTTTGTGATGCAGAGTTTTGAACTGAAATAATGATATAATTGTTAGGGGTCATTTTATTGATGTCTCACAGATCAAAGGAGTTTGAAATCAAATATGGGTTGAGCAAGGATGGGCTGAGTCGTTAGAACAGGAGTGTGTACAACCAGCGAGCTATAGGAATCATCCATCCATATCCATACTTTTCACTACTATTTGACAGGGAGATACAAAGAATATGAGCTACTATTTGTCTGTGGGGGGCTAACATCAGGGTCAGGTGAAATATGCTGATCAAGACCTCACCTCATGTAGCGCGAAACTTACTTACCAAGACCCTACCTTACGTCAGGTGAAATAAATTGACCAAGATGCAACCTTACATCAGGTGAAACATATTGACCAAGACCCCACCTCACATCAGGTGAAACATATTGACCAAGATGCAACCTTACATCAGGTGAAACATACTGACCAAGACCCAACCTTATGTCAGGTGGAACATACTGACCAAGACCCAACACCTTATGTCAGGTGAAAGATACTGACCAAGACCCCACCTTACACCAGGTGAAACATACTGACCAAGACCTTGCCTTACGCCAGGTGAAACATACTGACCAAAACCCCACCTCACGCAAGGTAAAACATACTGACCAAGACCTTGCCTTACGTCAGGTGAAAAATACTGACCAAAACCTTACCTTAAATAAACATACTGACCAAGACCTTGGCTTACGTCGGGTGAAACATACTGACCAAGACCCAACCCTACGTCAGGTTAAACAAACATGCTGCTGACCAAGACCCCATCTCACCTCACATTAGGGAAAATGTACTGATCAAGCCCCCATCTCGCATATTGCTGTTCATCTGAAAACAGCTTGTTACAGTAGTCTGGCCAGTGAGGTGAGGTCGACACTATGATTTCCATAATGGTGAGACTGCTAAGAAGCCTTGCCTTGCACTACAGAAGGATACCCATGTCTACCTTCTTCAGTATGTCTCAGGGTATAAGCAAGGCCACTGTAACCTACTATGAAATAAACATTGTCAGCAGTGTAATATACTCTATACCAGTAGCTTTAAACTACAGCCTGTTTGTCTGCCCATAGTGCAGTGATAGCAATGACATAGCTTCTCACATTATTATCATTAAAAAAAATAACATACATTGAACTTACCTCAAGAATTTCTTATCTGTATAGGTTAGGGATGCACAGAATATTTGTCTATCTATTGTATCTTCAGTCCACTTGTGTTGTTAGATGTCATGGGGAGGTGTGACCTCCTTTGATTCATATTTTTTGGCAGGTGAAAATCCACTGGTTACTTGCTAGATCAAACCCAGCATCTGGGATCAAGATGCTGAGCAGCGGTTAGCGACCCATAGCTGACTGCTAGCATCAGGGCCAGCGAACCAGAGCTGCCAAGACCCTTCTACACCTCCAAGCGGTGATCCTGGATAATAGGCTGCAGCAGGGCAGACTGGCTAAGGAGAAGGGATCGAAGAGGGAATGTTAACCCGGTACTAAAATAATGCTTGCTGAAGTCGGATGTGTTGGATCGAAAGGTGCAAATATCGCCGCCAAGCTGTAAACCATGAAACAACGTATTCCGTTCTCTGGACTACATTCTGCCACTTAAGCCCTTTCAGAGTTTGGTAGTGGAAGATTGAGAACGAACGAAGCCAAGCCAAGCCAAAACCCATATTCTGTGGATCTCTAGTATAAACGTTAGACGGTCTATCTTTGTGACTATTCTGCATGCAACAACTCACTATTTGTCAGTCAATCAAGCCAGTCACTCTGTTAAATTATTACATAGAGGAGTGACTGACAGAACAGGTAGAATTTGTAGACATTTTACAACACTATGTTCAAATAGAATATGTGGACATTTTACAATGCTATGTTCTTATAGAATATGTTGACATTTTACAACACTATGTTCAAATAGAATATGTGGACATTTTACAATGCTATGTTCTTATAGAATATGTTGACATTTTACAATGCTATGTTCTTATAGAATATGTTGACATTTTGCAATGCTATGTTCGTATAGAATATGTGGACGTTTTACAACGCTAGGTTCTTGTAGAATATGTAGGCATTTTACAATGCTATGTTCTGATAGAATATGTGGACATTTTACAACGCTATTTTCTTGCAGAATATGTAGACATTTTGTAGCACTATGTTTATGTAGAATATGTGGACATTTTATAGCACTATATTCTTATAGAATATGGCGATTTTTAGCCTTCTGTTTTTATAGAATTTAAATGAAAACTTTAAGATAATTCCCTTGATATTTGCATTCATTGCTGTAGTATCTTAGAGCACCTGATGGCTACACATTGTCAGTTGGCTCTTCTTGTAGACGCTCTTACCTGACATTTGGCTCTTTTTGTAAACACTCTTACCTGACATTTGGCTCTTTTTGTAGACCTTACCTGACATTTGGCTTTTCTTGTAGACTCTTACCTGACATTTGGCTTTTCTTGTAGACTCTCTTACCTGACATTTAGCTCTTCTTGTAGACTCTCTTACCTGACATTTGGCTCTTTTTGTAGACTCTTACCTGACCCTTGGCTCTTCTTCTAGACTCTCTTACCTGGCCCTTGGCTCTTCTTGTAGACTCTTACCTGACCCTTTGCTCTTCTTGTAGACTCTCTTACCTGACCCTTGACTCTTCTTGTAGACTCTTTTACCTGACCCTTGGCTCTTCTTGTAGACTCTCTTACCTGGTATTTGGCTCTTCTTGTAGACTTTCTTACTTGACCCTTGGCTCTTCTTGTAGACTCTCTTACCTGACCCTTTACTCTTCTTGTTGATGCCCTTGCCTGACCCCTAGCTCTTCTTGTAGACTCTCTTACCTGACCCCTGGCTCTTCTTGTAGACTTTCTTACTTGACATTTGGCTCTTCTTGTAGACTTTCTTATCTGACCCCTGGCTCTTCTTGTAGACTCTCTTACCTGACCCTTTACTCTTCTTGTTGATGCCCTTGCCTGACCCCTAGCTCTTCTTGTAGACTCTCTTACCTGACCCCTGGCTCTTCTTGTAGACTTTCTTACTTGACATTTGGCTCTTCTTGTAGACTTTCTTATCTGACCCCTGGCTCTTCTTGTAGACTCTCTTACCTGACCCTTTACTCTTCTTGTTGATGCCCTTGCCTGACCCCTAGCTCTTCTTGTAGACTCTCTTACCTGACCCCTGGCTCTTCTTGTAGACTTTCTTACTTGACATTTGGCTCTTCTTGTAGACTTTCTTATCTGACCCCTGGCTCTTCTTGTAGACTCTCTTACCTGACACTTTACTCTTCTTGTTGATGCCCTTGCCTGACCCCTAGCTCTTCTTGTAGACTCTCTTACCTGACCCCTGGCTCTTCTTGTAGACTTTCTTACTTGACCTCTGGCTCTTCTTGTCAACTTCTTAACCTTGTCAACTTCCTAACCTTGTTAACTTCTCAACCTTGTCCTTGGTACTTCTTGACGACTCTCATACCTGGCTCAAAATGTAATCTCCCTTACCTGAATCTTGGCTCCCATTGTTGACGTTCTTACCTGAATGTTGGCCCTTTTTGTAGACCTTTTTTTTGGCCCTTTTTGTTGACCCTTTTGTTGGCCCTTTTTGTTGGCCCTTTTTGTTTGTTTTTTGGTTGGCCCTTTCTGTTGGCCCTTTTTGTTGACCATTTTTGTTGGTCCTTTTTGTTGACACACAACTCTTTGCTCTTCCAGTCTGCTCTCTTACCTGAACCGTGGCTCTTATTGTCGACTGTCTTACCTGACCCATTGCTCCTCTTGTTGACTATTTTACCTGGACCTTGACTTTTTTTTTGCTGACTCTTTTCTTTAACCTTTAACTCGGAAAATATATTTTGGTTTGCTTCTCAAGGTCAATTATGAGAGCCCGCTACACTACTTGGGCACGGACAGACTGGTGAAGGTATTCTCGTCCATGCTGATGGAGAGGAGGATTATACTATGCTCTAGTAATCTCAGGTAAGAGGTTGTATTAGTCTCAGGTAAGATGTTGTAAAATAGGAAAACATGTTGTAGTTAAGAAGGTGGTTGATAAACAATCTGGCGTGTTATTGGAAGATCCAACATCCAGACTACAAAAACCCCCACCATTTTCAGACTGAAGAAAACACCAACAAATTATAACTGGAAAAAAACACACCAAAAAAACTATACATAACCCAAACCAAGAAAATCCAACATTTTCTAAACTTTACAGTATTCTAGATTAATAAAGCATCTAAAGTCCAGCATAATATGAACTTATGGAACATCCCAAACCCTATTATAATCTGAATTTATAGAATATTCAAACTTCAGCATAATCAAAACTTATAGGACATCCAAACTTCAGTATAATCTAAACATTAGAACACCAGCAGAATCTAAGGTGATAGAACATCCAAACTCAAATATAATCTACATCCCCTTAAAAATACTCTCCTTGGAACTCCACACATTTCTCTCAGTGGTTTCGCCATCTTTGGAAGCATTTCAAAAAGGCCTCTTTCGAATGGAGTACAGCTGGGTCGTTGGATTTCGCATAATGTCTTCTCGTGGCTCAAGTCAGGTCTCTTTCAGCAGAATTTTCAGCTTCGGGAACAGTCAAACAATGCAAGGAGCCATGTCGGGAGAATTGGGAGCCTGATGAGCCAGTGAAATGTTGTGTTTGGCCAAGAATGAATCAAATGCCAAGAATGGATCAAATGCCAAGAATGGATCAAATGCCAAGAATGGATCAAATGCCAAGAATGAATCAAATACCAAGAATGAATCAAATGCCAAGAATGAATCAAATGCCAAGAATGAATCAAATGCCAAGAATGGATCAAATGCCAAGAATGGATCAAATGCCAAGAATGAATCAAATGCCAAGAATGAATCAAATGCCAAGAATGAACCAAATGCCAAGAATGGGCGGGGTGCATTGTCATGAGGGAGCTGCCAAGTTCTTGTTTCCCACAGTACCGGTCGTTTGCGTTGGATTGCATCATGAAGGCAATGGGGGACCTTCAGGTAGTACTCTCGGATGGTGACACGATGGTTCTGTAAGACCAAGGTCCGTACTTGGTCAATGACTTCATCATTTTGGCTTGTTGAAGGCCTACTGAAATGTGATTTGCTCTCCAGCGATGTGCAGCCATCTTTGAAGTAATTATGCTACTCCTTAATTTGTGTTATGCTCATGGCATCATCACCGAAAGCCTGCAGAATCTCCTGAATGGTTTCCCTTTGGATATCTCCTTGCTTTTGGCAAAAGTTGATGCAACACTGCTGTTCAATTCTTTCCGTATTTCATGGTGAATGAAAACCCGGTGGGTGTTCACTACACTCAACACTGAAAGGCTGACCCCCCCCCACCTCTCTGTCAAAGATCAACACCCTTGATTCATTTGTTTCCTCATACAAAATTAAGGGTGAATACTTTTTGAACACACCTCGTATACATGTTCTAAAAAAATAGAGCATCCGATCACGAACATTATCTAAAACTATAGAACATCAAAACTAATTCATGTTTTAGAGAGGTAAAATGACCAAGCTTAACCACTCATACAATATCCATGATCTGTCTCTCTGTCCTCACCCTCTTCCACACAGTGTGCTGACCCAGACAGTGCATGCCTTGTCAGCCCTCCTCTACCCATTCCAGTGGCAGCATGTCTACATCCCACTCCTCCCTCACGAGATGCTGGACGTCCTGTGTGCCACGGTGCCTTTTATTGTGGGTGTGCTGTCTGCCTTCCTGCCACAGGTCCTGAAGATGGAGATGGAAGAGGTATGTTTCTTGCAGTGTTAACCCTTGACCTCTGACCTAATTTACTTGATTTTTGTCTTAACAACCAAGGCAGGATTAATAACTCGTGTTTGTTAAATATTTTCTTTTAGTTTATAAACAATTAAATTGAATCCCACAAATTTCAAGCATTCTTCAGTCCAAATGAGTGTAGCAGACCCTGTGTAGCAGACCCTCTGCTGGCCGTGATCTAACTTAGAACATTCTCACACTCATCCACATCATCATGACCATACTCAGTAAATGACATATCACACAGCAGGTGGCATATTTATTATATCATACTCATAACATAGAATGAGTAGAGAAATTACAAACACAATATAATACATATCTTAACTAAACATTCTACTAAAACGGGAATTGTAAGCATTAGCTATTGATGGAATTCCCAACTATCTAAAAACCCAGTTCTATTGCCTTGCAATTACATCACACACACATCGCCTTAACTGCGTCTTCAACACACCTTATCAAATACTCTTCCTCACTGAAAATCCCCTGAGGCGGGCGATCTCGACATAACTCGTTCACAATGTGTCCTTGCTTAAAAACACGCTTTCAGATTATCTATTAATGCAAAACTCACACACCTATTTGAGCGCTCCTGTTCTATCACTAAACATTCGTCCAACAGTCTATCAATCGCTCCTCTACCTAAGTCGGTGAGTTAAACATACTATCCACATTCAGTCTCTCTCTCCTCCATACAGCCTCTCTCTCTCCAGCTTCCCGAGCTAAACTTTGTCTCGAGTTATATATCCTCAAGCAAGGCCAGAGCTTGACCAATCGATCTCAGGTGATGGTCATCTTCAATCCCAATTGGAACGAAACACTTTGCACACCTGTCACTTATTCTCTCGCAGCAAGCCCCGCTGCCAATTTCGTCTGTCAATCAATCTCCCCCTACCAAAATCGGAAGGCCAGTGGTCAGTTTCTATCTGTCCACATTCCTTAACCCAACTCTGTTCTCCTTTGCTGAGACGGTGAGTGACCTTGACATGCATTCGGGTAGCTTTAGGCTTTAACATGTTCATGCATCCTAAACTCCCCTTGCTCCGGCGGGAACTGTTACATGAGGTGAGATCACCCGCACAGTCTTATTGAAAATGGTCGATAAGCTCGGAAGCCCCATGTACATGCTGTGCATGGAAAAGAACTGCTGGCAGTTGAAAATAAAAAAAGTGCAGGCTTGTAAGCAACTTTTTAAAATGCTAATTTTCCAACATTCTCTGCCTAAAGGACGACACTTGTTGTCTGAAAATATATAAACATGCGTTTATACTGTTCATCTCATCTGTGTTATTTTAAAAAAGACTTCAGTAATATCACAATGTGGCTTGAAACTGAAAGTGTTCAAACTTTTTAGATCTAAAATTAACCTTTAGCGTGCTGCTATCAAAATTATTTTGACATACATGGCCAACAAAATTGGAAATTGACAAAAAATTATTTTTATTGTCCAGAGACCCTACCCATAGCCATATTTTAATGCTCAATATGTCAAGTAGGTTGTTGGGAAAGATCTTTATAGAGTAGATCTGTCTATTTTGTTTGTTTAGATGAAAGAACTACGTTTGGATTGGAAACTGACAGTTGTGTCGATATTATAAAGACAGTATCGATACATTGTTGTGGTTTCCATTGATTTCTATTGGAGCAACTAGGCCTAGCGGTCAAGTTCAAATTTTTAATTTGTTTCTCAATAAATTTTCACCTTCATCTTTTTGTATCTCAGAAACTTAACAAACACACAACAAAAACAATAGGTGGGGGTCTTGATCAGTATATTTTGCCTGACCAGACGTTAGTCTTCCTCCTGCAGTCCCCACATTCAATGTACGAATTCGTATTTTCAATGGAATAATTTCCTAGTCGCAGTTCCCCAACAATGGTACGCTTAGGCGACTGGCCTGTTGCGTTGAAGGACCATGACCACGTCTGATGGCCGCAATCCAGGCAGCCTGTAGTTCTGTTAGGGAGGTGGCAATCTGTTTTAGCCAGGTGTTGCAAGGGCAGCCTCAAGGACTTCTCCAGGAACAACACGGTCTTTCCCCGTCCCTCGCTCCCACAGGCTGCTGGAGCTTCTGGTTGGCTGGGACTTCCGGGGGGACGACAATGTGACCGAAGAGGGAAAGGAGACGGCGATCCGTTGTAAAAGCAATGGCTGCAAGTTGAGTACATTGAACTACTTCACTGTTGGAAATCAGGTCGTGCCAGTGGATCCTGAGGATTCGCCTCTGGTTGCGCAGGTGGAAGGCTCAAAACATAATTTCCCATGTTGACAAAAAGTGTTCAGAATGCATTGAGACTTCGTTCTATTATGCGTTTGGTGCATTGTTATGCTCTTCAAAAACCCAAAGCTGTGCATTGGTTGGAAGTCTATATATAAACCGGGTCATGCCGCAAAACAAAATTTCTTCCATTTACCTATTTTGCTACAGCTGGCCCCATTTATAGGAAGCCCATTTCCAAGAATGTGCTTTCATGTTTTTGTTTCAATGTGAAGTATAGGCCACAACCTGTAACCGGAGAAGGAACAATCATTCATCTTTTTGTTTCAATGTAAAGTATAGGCCACCACCTGTAACCGGAGAAGGAACAATCATTCATCTTTTTGTTTCAATGTAAAGTATAGGCCACCACCTGTAACCGGAGAAGGAATAATCATTCATGTTTTTGTTTCAATGTGAAGTATAGGCCACCACCTGTAACCGGAGAAGGAACAATCATTCATCTTTTTGTTTCAATGTGAAGTATAGGCCACCACCTGTAACCGGAGAAGGAACAATCATTCATCTTTTTGTTTCAATGTAAAGTATAGGCCACCACCTGTAACCGGAGAAGGAACAATCATTCATCTTTTTGTTTCAATGTGAAGTATAGGCCACCACCTGTAACCGGAGAAGGAACAATCATTCATCTTTTTGTTTCAATGTGAAGTATAGGCCACCACCTGTAACCGGAGAAGGAACAATCATTCATCTTTTTGTTTCAATGTGAAGTATAGGCCACCACCTGTAACCGGAGAAGGAACAATCATTCATCTTTTTGTTTCAATGTGAGGTATAGGCCACCACCTGTAACCGGAGAAGGAACAATCATTCATCTTTTTGTTTCAATGTGAGGTATAGGCCACCACCTGTAACCGGAGAAGGAACAATCATTCATCTTTTTGTTTCAATGTGAGGTATAGGCCACCACCTGTAACCGGAGAAGGAACAATCATTCATCTTTTTGTTTCAATGTGAAGTATAGGCCACCACCTGTAACCGGAGAAGGAACAATCATTCATGTTTTTGTTTCAATGTAAAGTATAGGCCACCACCTGTAACCGGAGAAGGAACAATCATTCACCTTTTTGTTTCAATGTAAAGTATAGGCCACCACCTGTAACCGGAGAAGGAACAATCATTCACCTTTTTGTTTCAATGTAAAGTATAGGCCACCACCTGAAACCGGAGAAGGAATAATCATTCATCTTTTTGTTTCAATGTGAAGTATAGGCCACCACCTGTAACCGGAGAAGGAATAATCATTCATCTTTTTGTTTCAATGTGAAGTATAGGCCACCACCTGTAACCGGAGAAGGAACAATCATTCATCTTTTTGTTTCAATGTAAAGTATAGGCCACCACCTGTAACCGGAGAAGGAACAATCATTCATCTTTTTGTTTCAATGTAAAGTATAGGCCACCACCTGTAACCGGAGAAGGAACAATCATTCATCTTTTTGTTTCAATGTAAAGTATAGGCCACCACCTGTAACCGGAGAAGGAACAATCATTCATCTTTTTGTTTCAATGTAAAGTATAGGCCACCACCTGTAACCGGAGAAGGAACAATCATTCATCTTTTTGTTTCAATGTAAAGTATAGGCCACCACCTGTAACCGGAGAAGGAACAATCATTCATCTTTTTGTTTCAATGTAAAGTATAGGCCACCACCTGTAACCGGAGAAGGAACAATCATTCATCTTTTTGTTTCAATGTAAAGTATAGGCCACCACCTGTAACCGGAGAAGGAACAATCATTCATCTTTTTGTTTCAATGTGAAGTATAGGCCACCACCTGTAACCGGAGAAGGAACAATCATTCATCTTTTTGTTTCAATGTAAAGTATAGGCCACCACCTGTAACCGGAGAAGGAACAATCATTCATCTTTTTGTTTCAATGTGAGGTATAGGCCACCACCTGTAACCGGAGAAGGAACAATCATTCATCTTTTTGTTTCAATGTAAAGTATAGGCCACCACCTGTAACCGGAGAAGGAACAATCATTCATCTTTTTGTTTCAATGTAAAGTATAGGCCACCACCTGTAACCGGAGAAGGAACAATCATTCATCTTTTTGTTTCAATGTAAAGTATAGGCCACCACCTGTAACCGGAGAAGGAACAATCATTCATCTTTTTGTTTCAATGTAAAGTATAGGCCACCACCTGTAACCGGAGAAGGAACAATCATTCATCTTTTTGTTTCAATGTAAAGTATAGGCCACCACCTGTAACCGGAGAAGGAACAATCATTCATCTTTTTGTTTCAATGTGAAGTATAGGCCACCACCTGTAACCGGAGAAGGAACAATCATTCATCTTTTTGTTTCAATGTGAAGTATAGGCCACCACCTGTAACCGGAGAAGGAACAATCATTCATCTTTTTGTTTCAATGTAAAGTATAGGCCACCACCTGTAACCGGAGAAGGAACAATCATTCATCTTTTTGTTTCAATGTAAAGTATAGGCCACCACCTGTAACCGGAGAAGGAACAATCATTCATCTTTTTGTTTCAATGTGAAGTATAGGCCACCACCTGTAACCGGAGAAGGAACAATCATTCATCTTTTTGTTTCAATGTAAAGTATAGGCCACCACCTGTAACCGGAGAAGGAACAATCATTCATCTTTTTGTTTCAATGTAAAGTATAGGCCACCACCTGTAACCGGAGAAGGAACAATCATTCATCTTTTTGTTTCAATGTAAAGTATAGGCCACCACCTGTAACCGGAGAAGGAACAATCATTCATCTTTTTGTTTCAATGTGAAGTATAGGCCACAACCTGTAACCGGAGAAGGAACAATCATTCATCTTTTTGTTTCAATGTAAAGTATAGGCCACCACCTGTAACCGGAGAAGGAACAATCATTCATCTTTTTGTTTCAATGTAAAGTATAGGCCACCACCTGTAACCGGAGAAGGAATAATCATTCATGTTTTTGTTTCAATGTGAAGTATAGGCCACCACCTGTAACCGGAGAAGGAACAATCATTCATCTTTTTGTTTCAATGTGAAGTATAGGCCACCACCTGTAACCGGAGAAGGAACAATCATTCATCTTTTTGTTTCAATGTAAAGTATAGGCCACCACCTGTAACCGGAGAAGGAACAATCATTCATCTTTTTGTTTCAATGTGAAGTATAGGCCACCACCTGTAACCGGAGAAGGAACAATCATTCATCTTTTTGTTTCAATGTGAAGTATAGGCCACCACCTGTAACCGGAGAAGGAACAATCATTCATCTTTTTGTTTCAATGTGAAGTATAGGCCACCACCTGTAACCGGAGAAGGAACAATCATTCATCTTTTTGTTTCAATGTGAGGTATAGGCCACCACCTGTAACCGGAGAAGGAACAATCATTCATCTTTTTGTTTCAATGTGAGGTATAGGCCACCACCTGTAACCGGAGAAGGAACAATCATTCATCTTTTTGTTTCAATGTGAGGTATAGGCCACCACCTGTAACCGGAGAAGGAACAATCATTCATCTTTTTGTTTCAATGTGAAGTATAGGCCACCACCTGTAACCGGAGAAGGAACAATCATTCATGTTTTTGTTTCAATGTAAAGTATAGGCCACCACCTGTAACCGGAGAAGGAACAATCATTCATCTTTTTGTTTCAATGTGAAGTATAGGCCACCACCTGTAACCGGAGAAGGAATAATCATTCATCTTTTTGTTTCAATGTGAAGTATAGGCCACCACCTGTAACCGGAGAAGGAACAATCATTCATCTTTTTGTTTCAATGTAAAGTATAGGCCACCACCTGTAACCGGAGAAGGAACAATCATTCATCTTTTTGTTTCAATGTAAAGTATAGGCCACCACCTGTAACCGGAGAAGGAACAATCATTCATCTTTTTGTTTCAATGTAAAGTATAGGCCACCACCTGTAACCGGAGAAGGAACAATCATTCATCTTTTTGTTTCAATGTAAAGTATAGGCCACCACCTGTAACCGGAGAAGGAACAATCATTCATCTTTTTGTTTCAATGTAAAGTATAGGCCACCACCTGTAACCGGAGAAGGAACAATCATTCATCTTTTTGTTTCAATGTAAAGTATAGGCCACCACCTGTAACCGGAGAAGGAACAATCATTCATCTTTTTGTTTCAATGTAAAGTATAGGCCACCACCTGTAACCGGAGAAGGAACAATCATTCATCTTTTTGTTTCAATGTGAAGTATAGGCCACCACCTGTAACCGGAGAAGGAACAATCATTCATCTTTTTGTTTCAATGTGAGGTATAGGCCACCACCTGTAACCGGAGAAGGAACAATCATTCATCTTTTTGTTTCAATGTGAGGTATAGGCCACCACCTGTAACCGGAGAAGGAACAATCATTCATCTTTTTGTTTCAATGTAAAGTATAGGCCACCACCTGTAACCGGAGAAGGAACAATCATTCATCTTTTTGTTTCAATGTAAAGTATAGGCCACCACCTGTAACCGGAGAAGGAACAATCATTCATCTTTTTGTTTCAATGTAAAGTATAGGCCACCACCTGTAACCGGAGAAGGAACAATCATTCATCTTTTTGTTTCAATGTAAAGTATAGGCCACCACCTGTAACCGGAGAAGGAACAATCATTCATCTTTTTGTTTCAATGTAAAGTATAGGCCACCACCTGTAACCGGAGAAGGAACAATCATTCATCTTTTTGTTTCAATGTAAAGTATAGGCCACCACCTGTAACCGGAGAAGGAACAATCATTCATCTTTTTGTTTCAATGTAAAGTATAGGCCACCACCTGTAACCGGAGAAGGAACAATCATTCATCTTTTTGTTTCAATGTGAAGTATAGGCCACCACCTGTAACCGGAGAAGGAACAATCATTCATCTTTTTGTTTCAATGTGAGGTATAGGCCACCACCTGTAACCGGAGAAGGAACAATCATTCATCTTTTTGTTTCAATGTGAGGTATAGGCCACCACCTGTAACCGGAGAAGGAACAATCATTCATCTTTTTGTTTCAATGTAAAGTATAGGCCACCACCTGTAACCGGAGAAGGAACAATCATTCATCTTTTTGTTTCAATGTAAAGTATAGGCCACCACCTGTAACCGGAGAAGGAACAATCATTCATCTTTTTGTTTCAATGTAAAGTATAGGCCACCACCTGTAACCGGAGAAGGAACAATCATTCATCTTTTTGTTTCAATGTAAAGTATAGGCCACCACCTGTAACCGGAGAAGGAACAATCATTCACCTTTTTGTTTCAATGTAAAGTATAGGCCACCACCTGTAACCGGAGAAGGAACAATCATTCATCTTTTTGTTTCAATGTGAAGTATAGGCCACCACCTGTAACCGGAGAAGGAACAATCATTCATCTTTTTGTTTCAATGTGAAGTATAGGCCACCACCTGTAACCGGAGAAGGAACAATCATTCATCTTTTTGTTTCAATGTAAAGTATAGGCCACCACCTGTAACCGGAGAAGGAACAATCATTCATCTTTTTGTTTCAATGTAAAGTATAGGCCACCACCTGTAACCGGAGAAGGAACAATCATTCATCTTTTTGTTTCAATGTGAAGTATAGGCCACCACCTGTAACCGGAGAAGGAACAATCATTCATCTTTTTGTTTCAATGTAAAGTATAGGCCACCACCTGTAACCGGAGAAGGAACAATCATTCATCTTTTTGTTTCAATGTGAAGTATAGGCCACCACCTGTAACCGGAGAAGGAACAATCATTCATCTTTTTGTTTCAATGTAAAGTATAGGCCACCACCTGTAACCGGAGAAGGAACAATCATTCATCTTTTTGTTTCAATGTGAAGTATAGGCCACCACCTGTAACCGGAGAAGGAACAATCATTCATCTTTTTGTTTCAATGTAAAGTATAGGCCACCACCTGTAACCGGAGAAGGAACAATCATTCATCTTTTTGTTTCAATGTAAAGTATAGGCCACCACCTGTAACCGGAGAAGGAACAATCATTCATCTTTTTGTTTCAATGTAAAGTATAGGCCACCACCTGTAACCGGAGAAGGAACAATCATTCATCTTTTTGTTTCAATGTAAAGTATAGGCCACCACCTGTAACCGGAGAAGGAACAATCATTCATCTTTTTGTTTCAATGTGAAGTATAGGCCACCACCTGTAACCGGAGAAGGAACAATCATTCATCTTTTTGTTTCAATGTGAAGTATAGGCCACCACCTGTAACCGGAGAAGGAACAATCATTCATCTTTTTGTTTCAATGTAAAGTATAGGCCACCACCTGTAACCGGAGAAGGAACAATCATTCATCTTTTTGTTTCAATGTAAAGTATAGGCCACCACCTGTAACCGGAGAAGGAACAATCATTCATCTTTTTGTTTCAATGTGAAGTATAGGCCACCACCTGTAACCGGAGAAGGAACAATCATTCATCTTTTTGTTTCAATGTAAAGTATAGGCCACCACCTGTAACCGGAGAAGGAACAATCATTCATCTTTTTGTTTCAATGTAAAGTATAGGCCACCACCTGTAACCGGAGAAGGAACAATCATTCATCTTTTTGTTTCAATGTAAAGTATAGGCCACCACCTGTAACCGGAGAAGGAACAATCATTCATCTTTTTGTTTCAATGTAAAGTATAGGCCACCACCTGTAACCGGAGAAGGAACAATCATTCATCTTTTTGTTTCAATGTAAAGTATAGGCCACCACCTGTAACCGGAGAAGGAACAATCATTCATCTTTTTGTTTCAATGTGAAGTATAGGCCACCACCTGTAACCGGAGAAGGAACAATCATTCATCTTTTTGTTTCAATGTGAAGTATAGGCCACCACCTGTAACCGGAGAAGGAACAATCATTCATCTTTTTGTTTCAATGTAAAGTATAGGCCACCACCTGTAACCGGAGAAGGAACAATCATTCATCTTTTTGTTTCAATGTAAAGTATAGGCCACCACCTGTAACCGGAGAAGGAACAATCATTCATCTTTTTGTTTCAATGTGAAGTATAGGCCACCACCTGTAACCGGAGAAGGAACAATCATTCATCTTTTTGTTTCAATGTAAAGTATAGGCCACCACCTGTAACCGGAGAAGGAACAATCATTCATCTTTTTGTTTCAATGTAAAGTATAGGCCACCACCTGTAACCGGAGAAGGAACAATCATTCATCTTTTTGTTTCAATGTAAAGTATAGGCCACCACCTGTAACCGGAGAAGGAACAATCATTCATCTTTTTGTTTCAATGTGAAGTATAGGCCACAACCTGTAACCGGAGAAGGAACAATCATTCATCTTTTTGTTTCAATGTAAAGTATAGGCCACCACCTGTAACCGGAGAAGGAACAATCATTCATCTTTTTGTTTCAATGTAAAGTATAGGCCACCACCTGTAACCGGAGAAGGAATAATCATTCATGTTTTTGTTTCAATGTGAAGTATAGGCCACCACCTGTAACCGGAGAAGGAACAATCATTCATCTTTTTGTTTCAATGTGAAGTATAGGCCACCACCTGTAACCGGAGAAGGAACAATCATTCATCTTTTTGTTTCAATGTAAAGTATAGGCCACCACCTGTAACCGGAGAAGGAACAATCATTCATCTTTTTGTTTCAATGTGAAGTATAGGCCACCACCTGTAACCGGAGAAGGAACAATCATTCATCTTTTTGTTTCAATGTGAAGTATAGGCCACCACCTGTAACCGGAGAAGGAACAATCATTCATCTTTTTGTTTCAATGTGAAGTATAGGCCACCACCTGTAACCGGAGAAGGAACAATCATTCATCTTTTTGTTTCAATGTGAGGTATAGGCCACCACCTGTAACCGGAGAAGGAACAATCATTCATCTTTTTGTTTCAATGTGAGGTATAGGCCACCACCTGTAACCGGAGAAGGAACAATCATTCATCTTTTTGTTTCAATGTGAGGTATAGGCCACCACCTGTAACCGGAGAAGGAACAATCATTCATCTTTTTGTTTCAATGTGAAGTATAGGCCACCACCTGTAACCGGAGAAGGAACAATCATTCATGTTTTTGTTTCAATGTAAAGTATAGGCCACCACCTGTAACCGGAGAAGGAACAATCATTCACCTTTTTGTTTCAATGTAAAGTATAGGCCACCACCTGTAACCGGAGAAGGAACAATCATTCACCTTTTTGTTTCAATGTAAAGTATAGGCCACCACCTGTAACCGGAGAAGGAACAATCATTCATCTTTTTGTTTCAATGTGAAGTATAGGCCACCACCTGTAACCGGAGAAGGAACAATCATTCATCTTTTTGTTTCAATGTGAGGTATAGGCCACCACCTGTAACCGGAGAAGGAACAATCATTCATCTTTTTGTTTCAATGTGAGGTATAGGCCACCACCTGTAACCGGAGAAGGAACAATCATTCATCTTTTTGTTTCAATGTAAAGTATAGGCCACCACCTGTAACCGGAGAAGGAACAATCATTCATCTTTTTGTTTCAATGTAAAGTATAGGCCACCACCTGTAACCGGAGAAGGAACAATCATTCATCTTTTTGTTTCAATGTAAAGTATAGGCCACCACCTGTAACCGGAGAAGGAACAATCATTCATCTTTTTGTTTCAATGTAAAGTATAGGCCACCACCTGTAACCGGAGAAGGAACAATCATTCACCTTTTTGTTTCAATGTAAAGTATAGGCCACCACCTGTAACCGGAGAAGGAACAATCATTCATCTTTTTGTTTCAATGTGAAGTATAGGCCACCACCTGTAACCGGAGAAGGAACAATCATTCATCTTTTTGTTTCAATGTGAAGTATAGGCCACCACCTGTAACCGGAGAAGGAACAATCATTCATCTTTTTGTTTCAATGTGAAGTATAGGCCACCACCTGTAACCGGAGAAGGAACAATCATTCATCTTTTTGTTTCAATGTAAAGTATAGGCCACCACCTGTAACCGGAGAAGGAACAATCATTCATCTTTTTGTTTCAATGTGAAGTATAGGCCACCACCTGTAACCGGAGAAGGAACAATCATTCATCTTTTTGTTTCAATGTAAAGTATAGGCCACCACCTGTAACCGGAGAAGGAACAATCATTCATCTTTTTGTTTCAATGTAAAGTATAGGCCACCACCTGTAACCGGAGAAGGAACAATCATTCATCTTTTTGTTTCAATGTAAAGTATAGGCCACCACCTGTAACCGGAGAAGGAACAATCATTCATCTTTTTGTTTCAATGTGAAGTATAGGCCACCACCTGTAACCGGAGAAGGAACAATCATTCATCTTTTTGTTTCAATGTAAAGTATAGGCCACCACCTGTAACCGGAGAAGGAACAATCATTCATCTTTTTGTTTCAATGTAAAGTATAGGCCACCACCTGTAACCGGAGAAGGAACAATCATTCATCTTTTTGTTTCAATGTAAAGTATAGGCCACCACCTGTAACCGGAGAAGGAACAATCATTCATCTTTTTGTTTCAATGTGAAGTATAGGCCACCACCTGTAACCGGAGAAGGAACAATCATTCATCTTTTTGTTTCAATGTAAAGTATAGGCCACCACCTGTAACCGGAGAAGGAACAATCATTCATCTTTTTGTTTCAATGTGAAGTATAGGCCACCACCTGTAACCGGAGAAGGAACAATCATTCATCTTTTTGTTTCAATGTGAAGTATAGGCCACCACCTGTAACCGGAGAAGGAACAATCATTCATCTTTTTGTTTCAATGTGAAGTATAGGCCACCACCTGTAACCGGAGAAGGAACAATCATTCATCTTTTTGTTTCAATGTGAGGTATAGGCCACCACCTGTAACCGGAGAAGGAACAATCATTCATCTTTTTGTTTCAATGTGAGGTATAGGCCACCACCTGTAACCGGAGAAGGAACAATCATTCATCTTTTTGTTTCAATGTGAGGTATAGGCCACCACCTGTAACCGGAGAAGGAACAATCATTCATCTTTTTGTTTCAATGTGAAGTATAGGCCACCACCTGTAACCGGAGAAGGAACAATCATTCATGTTTTTGTTTCAATGTAAAGTATAGGCCACCACCTGTAACCGGAGAAGGAACAATCATTCACCTTTTTGTTTCAATGTAAAGTATAGGCCACCACCTGTAACCGGAGAAGGAACAATCATTCACCTTTTTGTTTCAATGTAAAGTATAGGCCACCACCTGTAACCGGAGAAGGAACAATCATTCATCTTTTTGTTTCAATGTGAAGTATAGGCCACCACCTGTAACCGGAGAAGGAATAATCATTCATCTTTTTGTTTCAATGTGAAGTATAGGCCACCACCTGTAACCGGAGAAGGAACAATCATTCATCTTTTTGTTTCAATGTAAAGTATAGGCCACCACCTGTAACCGGAGAAGGAACAATCATTCATCTTTTTGTTTCAATGTAAAGTATAGGCCACCACCTGTAACCGGAGAAGGAACAATCATTCATCTTTTTGTTTCAATGTAAAGTATAGGCCACCACCTGTAACCGGAGAATGAACAATCATTCATCTTTTTGTTTCAATGTAAAGTATAGGCCACCACCTGTAACCGGAGAAGGAACAATCATTCATCTTTTTGTTTCAATGTAAAGTATAGGCCACCACCTGTAACCGGAGAAGGAACAATCATTCATCTTTTTGTTTCAATGTAAAGTATAGGCCACCACCTGTAACCGGAGAAGGAACAATCATTCATCTTTTTGTTTCAATGTGAAGTATAGGCCACCACCTGTAACCGGAGAAGGAACAATCATTCATCTTTTTGTTTCAATGTAAAGTATAGGCCACCACCTGTAACCGGAGAAGGAACAATCATTCATCTTTTTGTTTCAATGTAAAGTATAGGCCACCACCTGTAACCGGAGAAGGAACAATCATTCATCTTTTTGTTTCAATGTAAAGTATAGGCCACCACCTGTAACCGGAGAAGGAACAATCATTCATCTTTTTGTTTCAATGTAAAGTATAGGCCACCACCTGTAACCGGAGAAGGAACAATCATTCATGTTTTTGTTTCAATGTGAGGTATAGGCCACCACCTGTAACCGGAGAAGGAACAATCATTCACCTTTTTGTTCCAATGTGAATTATATAAAACCACCTGCAACTGGAGAATTATCAATCATTCACCTTTTTGTTCCAATGTGAAATATGACACCACTGATGCAGCTCCTTACATGAAGTCTGTATACTAGTTTTTGCAGGGGCTTAAATGCTAATGTTGTTTTACATGATGAGGTTGTTATTCTCAAGCACAACCTTCTTTGGTCACCTTTTTCAACAAGCTAGGAAGAGGACAGTGGTCCTATTCTTTTCATCTGGGGCATCACTCAGTTTGAGTTTTCATTGCTATGGGACAATAACCTATATTGAGATTTGTGACCAGTAACTTAACTTAACATCTTTATACTGGTTTAGCAGATTCTACAGATTATGTATACAAGCCGTTTCTTGGAGGGTGGGTTTTTGTTTTTTTAACCGATGTGCGAGTCCAGCATAATAGATTCAAACACTAGAGCTATGTAGACCCGCAGCCAGTTAAGCACCATCTATAGCTGCCCTTAACAAACCACCTAGGGGAAGAAGACTAACGTCTGTTCAGACAAAATATACTGATCAGACATGTTAGTCAGGGTCAGGCAAACCATACTGGCCAAGACCCTCACCTCGGTTTCCTAGTAGCCCTCCCCGGAAACGGATTGTTTTCATGGAAGCCTGGCTAAAGCGATGAGGGATCGACGTGATCCCCGTAGTAGTGAGTGACACGCAGATGAAGCCAAGCATAGCACAACTGCCTGGAGGATCCCGGTCTACCTTCATCAGCACGCTCGGTATGGGAGGAAAGCTGCTGCAACCCGCCACTTAACTTCCTTTTCAGGGCGCACAAAAAGAGTTACCTACTCATTGTAGGCATTGGAAACAACAACAACAAACCACCTGGGGAATGGTACAAATAATAAGGGTAGATTTTTAATTTGAATTTTGTCTGGGCAGTGGCCGTTAAGCCCTTTTTATTTCGATTTCTAACTGCCAAGGAATTTTGAACATGCTCGACACTGAACACAAGAGTCCAATCTCACTACTCGGACTTCAGGGCAATTTTTACCAGAAGATTCACATGAAAAAAGTTGATTCGAACACGCGACCCCTGGCACTCGAGGCGGACACCTTACTTCGAGACCATGTAGTGTGTCCTGTAGGTTGTACTACTCAGTGGATCCACAGTAGGACATTCATTTATTTTGTTTTCCTTCCCTGCTCAGGTCTTCATTGTAGATTTGGACAAGAAAAATGCTGTGAAAGGTCAAGGTGACGAGTCCACCATCTTGCCGAAGAGGGTCCAGAAGGCCTTGAAGACAGCCATCAACATGTGTAAAATTGATGCAGGTAACTGGACATGATGCATGATTTCTTTGTTTCTTCTTAACTTTCTTGTTAACTTCTTAACCTATGCTCATTGTTAACATTTTATCCTATATGCATCGTTAGCACTTTTGCTTTTATTCACTGTTAACATCATGGCCTATATTCATTGTTATACCATAAGTATATTTATAAGTTGTTCATACCATAAGTATATTTATAAGTTGTTCATACCATAAGTATATTTATAAGTTGATCATACCATAAGTATTTTTATAAGTTGATCATACCATAAGTATATTTATAAGTTGATAATACCATAAGTATATTTATAAGTTGATCATAACATAAGTATATTTATAAGTTGATCATACCATAAGTATATTTATAAGTTGATCATAGCATAAGTATATTTATAAGTTGATCATACCATAAGTATATTTATAAGTTGTTCATACCATAAGTATATTTATAAGTTGTTCATACCATAAGTATATTTATAAGTTGATCATACCATAAGTATATTTATAAGTTGTTCATACCATAAGTATATTTATAAGTTGTTCATACCATAAGTATATTTATTTGTTGTTCATACTCTATGTTTTATTTTCCAGAGGCTAGGAATGCTCAATGGCTGATGGTTGCTGAAGCATTCCTGCGCATGTTTATTGAAACTATTGGCCATTTCAACAATCACATGCGGACACAGCAAGATGGCAGCCAAATATTTCAGGTACAATGTTGCTTGCAAGCTGGGATTCTTAACTCATTCACTCCTGAATTTTTAATCTCTCCTTAAAACTACCCCACTATATCACTCACTGGTGACCAATTTTCTTCAGTAATGTTTCATGTCACATATTATATACTAAACTATTCACAATTGAATGACGAATAGAATAAAATTAAGATATTGTATATGCTCTTAGTTGACCTGTACTTCTACAGGGTCGGATGCGCCTATGCAGGTCCCAGCTCTGGTATGAGCTGGATGTAGCTAGGAGGAGGATTTCCTGCTTAGCGGGCTAGGCGTGAGCAGCTTATTACTCCGATGTGTATAGACAAGTCCCGCGAAGGGTCATTAGCCGATGTGTTGTTCCATCTTAATAGATTCAAACACTAGAGCAAAGTAAACCCACTGCTCTAAATAAACCACCTAACCATGGCCGATGTTATGCCATGTCACACAGTTAGTCACCTCTTACAACATGCTTTCTGTGGGGCAGTGGTGCTATTCTTGTCAGTGTCATACACGAAGACCCCGGCGGACCACTCAGGAAATTGTATACATGGCGATGCAAATTTGTGTAAAAGCAATTACAGAGGCATAGTTTAGTTTACACTCCAAAAAGGGAGGAAGACTAATGTCTAATCAGACATGCTAGTCAGGGTCAGGCAAAACATACTGTCCAAGATCCTGACCTTGGCTTCCAAGTAGCCCTTCCTGAAAACGGGCTGTTTTCATGGCAGCATTGCTAACGAGGTGAGGGATCGACGTGTACCCCATAGTAGTGAGTGACACACAGATGAAGTCAAGCATAACACAACTGCCTGGAGTACTCTGGTCCACCTTCATCAGTACGCTTGGATATGAGGAAAGTTACTTAACGTCCTTTTCAGGGGTCACAAAAGAATAACCTACTCATTGTGGGCATTCGCAAACAACAACCACCAACTCTCCATTATCAGTGTCAGACATGGACCCTGATCAATGACCATCAGTATATTATACCAAATCTCTGTTATCAGTGTCAGACATGGACACTGACCAATGACCAATAGTATATTATACCAACCCTATGTTATCAGTGTCAGACATGGACACTGACCAATGACCAACAATATATTCATACCAAACTCAATATCAATGCCGGGCATGAAACCCTGACCAAGGCACAAGAATATGGTACATTTAATAAAATCCTTGGTCAGACAAGGTAAAAAGAACAACTATCAGTAAGCTGTTCTTTTCCCACTGCTGACTTCGCTGAGGGAATTTATAGGACCGAGGTAAAGAAGGTTGACCAGCCCCCACGACATATCAATGTTGACAGTCCGGCCTAGTTTACTTGATTTATGTCTTACAGTCCAAGTGAAATGCAGCAACTCTGTCTGTTAAATAGTTTTTTTCAAGATAAAGACAACCTTCTACTTTCCAAATTTTTTAAATTATGCCACAAACATTTAGATTTACCCATTTTTGGGTACATCGGTTGTCTTGTAAATCCATGAAATTGCCACAAAGTAATGTATTGTTCCTAACCAGATCAGTATATCTGTTAATTTCCACTACAAATGTATTTATAACATCTATATAAACAAATTAAACAGATCTATTTAGAAAAATCCATTGCAAAAACTTATTTCTCCCATTCTCAAAAAAAGGTAAAATCTTCAAATCCAAGTGAAACACAGAAAAAAATCATATCCAAAAGTCTAAAACAAATGTAAAAATCGCCATTGTTTTTAAACGAGACATGACAGAAGTTGAACTCTCTACAATCAGCGTACAAAGAAGAACTCTCTACAATCAAATGAGCAGTATGTTCAGCCGATTTCTACTATAGCCCGGTTTGGTTATCTGTGATTAAACCAGTTTGAAAAAACGTCGCCCGTGAAACATTGGTGAAAAGCGAGAGACACTGCACCTGGGAAAATTTTGTCACCTTTGACAACATAGAAATTAAACTAAAGCTGTGCATGCACCAGAGGTCCTCATATAATTAAGGTCTTTCTAAGAAATTAAACTTTGTTATTATGTGATAGCATACAACATAAGTGTTGGCGGACACATCCAGACTGTACCAGATGTTTTGCAAGCAAGCGCTTCCAGATGATTCAGGCTGTAAAGAGTTAACGGCACAAGAAGGCGGAAAAAGTAACATAAGCAGCGCTCTTATGTAAAATGACATTTTAACATTGTTTGTATTTCCGCTATCATTAGTATTGGGTTTTAGCGCAGTTCTTTATATATTCTCTATAGAAAGAGAACTTTATTCTGGGGGTCACATCCAAGGAGGTTCGAGAGTTTCTTGCCTGGTTCACGGAGACACAAATGTTTGAAGTGTTCATCTTGAGCCATATAGAGAAGTCCGACCATGGAACTAACGGTATGTTGTCATGTTGTTGTTAAAAGGGCAGGTTAGTGTTGATGTTAAGGGATACGTCAATCTTTCTGTTAAGGGTCATCTCAATATTGTTAAGATCCATGTCAATCTTGTTGTTAAGGGATAAGTCAATGTTGTTGTTGTTGAATGCTCACAATGAGTAGGATTACTCTTGTGTGTGCCCTGAAAAGGATGTTTAGTGGCGGGCTGCAGTAGCTTTCCTCACATCCCGAGCGTGTTAATGAAGGTGAACCGGGGTTCCCCAGGTGGTTGTGCTATGCATGGCTTCATCTGCGTGTCACTCACTACTACCGGGATCACGTTGATCCCTCACCTTGTTAGCCATGCGGGCGCTGCCATGAAAACAGCCCGTTTCCAGAGAGGGCTACCAGGAAGTCAAGGTGAGGGTCTTGGCTAGTATATCTCTCTCCCCCCCCCCCCCCCCCCCCCGATTAGCATGTCTGATCAGTATGTTTTGCCCGACTAGACGTTAGTTGTCCTCCCTAAATGTTATTGTTAAGGGGCATCTCAATATTGTTAAGAGGCATGCAGATCTTATTGTTAAGGGGCATGCAGATCTTATTGTTAAGGGGCATGCAGATCTTATTGTTAAGGGGCATGCAGATCTTATTGCTAAGAGGCATGCAGATCTTATTGCTAAGAGGCATGCAGATCTTATTGTTAAGGGGCATGCAGATCTTATTGTTAAGGGGCATGCAGATCTTATTGTTAAGGGGCATGTAGATCTTATTGTTAAGGGGCATGCAGATCTTATTGTTAAGGGGCATGCAGATCTTATTGTTAAGGGGCATGCAGATCTTATTGCTAAGAGGCATGCAGATCTTATTGTTAAGGGGCATGCAGATCGTTAAGAGGCATGCAGATCTTATTGTTAAGGGGCATGCAGATCTTATTGTTAAGAGGCATGCAGATCTTATTGTTAAGGGACATGCAGATCTTATTGTAAAGGGGCATGCAGATCTTATTGTTAAGGGGCATGCAGATCTTATTGTTAAGGGGCATGCAGATCTTATTGTTAAGGGGCATGCATATCTTATTGTTAAGGGGCATGCAGATCTTATTGTTAAGGGGCATGCAGATCTTATTGTTAAGCGGCATGCATATATTATTGTTAAGGGGCATGCAGATCTTATTGTTAAGGGGCATGCAGATCTTATTGTTAAGGAGCAAGGCAATGTTATTGTTAAGAGACAAGTAAATCTTATTGTTATGAGATTAGTCAGTTTTCTTCACTCTCAAGTGAGTTTTCTCAGGCAGGGGGCTGTAGTAGCTCATATTACATCATTGTGAGGGGGTGGGGTGATGTGGCTGCTGTAACAGAGAGGTAGAACACTCACCAATCAAGAAATGAGTTAACGAATGCATGAAATATTGGATGTTCAAATGGTGCAAATTTCAAGCAACCTTTGGTCTCATGGAGGTGAGATCATGTGCCAAGTGCTATTAAAGATGTGTGATAAACTCAGAGGTGCATGATAGCAGTTGGTTGTTCTGTGTAAACTGTTGGTTGTTCTGTGTAAGCTGTTGGTTGTTCTGTGTAAGCTGTTGGTTCTGTGTAAGCTGTTGGTTGTTCTGTGTAAGCTGTTGGTTGTTCTGTATAATTGTTATGTGTAAGCTGTTGGTTGTTCTGTGTAAGCTGTTGGTTGTTCTGTGTAAGATGTTGGTTGTTTTGTGTAAGCTGTTGGTTGTTCTGTGTAAGATGTTGGTTGTTCTGTGTAAGCTGTTGGTTGTTCTGTGTAAGCTGTTGGTTGTTCTGTGTAAGATGTTGGTTGTTCTGTGTAAGCTGTTGGTTGTTCTGTGTAAGCTGTTGGTTGTTCTGTGTAAGCTGTTGGTTGTTCTGTATAATTGTTCTGTATAAGCTGTTGGTTCTGTGTATGCTGGGGGTTGTTCTGTGTAAGCTGTTGGTTCTGTGTAAGCTGTTGGTTGTTCTGTGTAAGCTGTTGGTTCTGTGTAAGCTGTTGGTTGTTCTGTGTAAGCTGTTGGTTCTGTGTAAGCTGTTGGTTCTGTGTAAGCTGTTGGCTGTTCTGTATAATTGTTCTGTGTAAGCTGTTGGTTGTTCTGTATAATTGTTCTGTGTAAGATGTTGGTTGTTCTGTGTAAGCTGTTGGTTGTTCTGTGTAAGCTATTGGTTGTTCTGTGTAAGATGTTGGTTGCTCTCTGTAAAGAATTATTGGTTGTTCTGGGTAGGCTGTTGGTTGTTCTGTGTAAGCTGCTGGTTGTTCTGTGTAAGCTGCTGGTTGTTCTTGGTTAGGAGTTCTTTGTTGTTCTGTGTAAGCTGTTGGTTGTTGTGTGAAACAGAGTTACAAGGGTCCTTCGAGCCAACTCAGGGAAGCCCTGAAAATACAGTTCATGGTACCCACACATAGCTTGAGAACCCTACTTGAGAGATTGAGTTCATTGAACAGGTCATTGTTCTGAATTCTCAAAACAATACAGTTTGATACTGTCCAGCCAAAATGGTTACCTTCCCACGATTTATACTGGGAATTCCACGACCTTCTAGGTCACCTAGTAGGTTAAAAAACAAGCTATCCATGCTCTGGCGACATACCAGTTCAAATAAAGTTGAGATAATGAACTCAAGTCAAACCGAAGTCATTGACCAAACGGGCAGCTTAGAATATAAGCTGGGGGAGATCAGAAAGAGCAGATAAGAGAAGACTACTGTGCAGTTGATAGGTAGGATATGGACCAGAGCAGAAGCTAGAATAGACTACAGAACATAGCCAGTGTATGACAAGAACAGAGAGATAGAATTAGAAGTTACTGAAGCAACCAGCACTGAAAGGAAACAAGAGACCACGCACGTGTACGAATCTGTCTGTGTGTGATGTTTTGTTTGAGTCGTTGCTAACAATTGTCACACGTGACACCGGCTTCCAAGTCCATGAGTGGCATTCGTCTGCATTCTCGTCAGACGCAGACGTGTTGCTTCAACACGAAGCTGTCGTCCTGGACAACACGTCGTAACACATGTGTTGCCCTTGGCCTGAATACCACAGTAACAGAACCACTGTCATCTGTCAAAGGCACGAGCACAGCCCCAGTCGCCGAGTTCCTGACAACAGATGACGAAGCAAAATAACCAGCAGATTTGTTCACTGAAGACATTTTCCTGACGTTGAGACGAGACAAGAGGCTCAGAAGATATCTACGTTGTTTAAGCTGATAGGCGAGACATGAGGATACCAGATGAGCGAGGACAGAGAGATTAGGACTGAGAACAAGTAGCTAGATAGCATTGTATCAACGCACATGGATATAGATAGTGAATAAAACAATTGCTAGACTTGACCACTTAATAGAAACTCTGGGTTATGTTAGTGCAAGCCACTCCTGTCTATAGTTGTTTCTCAGGATCTACCTGCAGGTCTGTAGTGTGATGCTAGGTAGGGGCTTCTGGCCAGCTCATCAGCCTTCTCATTTCCTGGGACTCTGACATGGTCAAGTATCCACTGGAGCATCACTTTTGCTTGGTAAGAGGTGGACAGTTAGTCAGCTAATTAAATTTAATCAGCGAGTACCATACAGAGAAATCAAGAACATCATCAGAAATCAGTATATGCACCAATGGAGAGAAGACAGAAACATAAGCAGTACACCAGACCCAATTCACCAACTCAAAAGAAATCAACTACCTTATTTCATCTGAGAACTGGACACTGCAGACTACTAGAACATCTATACCGACTGAAGATCTTACACACCAATGAGTGCCCATGTGGAACAGGATGCCAGAACCCTGAGCATATTCTACAGGAATGCCCAATCTATAGGGAAATGAGATGCCAGACCTGGCCAGAGGGTGCGGAGCTGAGACAAATGCTGTGGGGCAGCCGCTTCAACCTGGTGAAGACTACAGACTTCATCATGGCGACTGGCCTGCAGATATAGCACGACCTAAGGATCCTGAACGCAAAGAAGAAATCAGTTAATTTGTAGATATTATTAACATCAGAAACATTCTGTTTTCTGAGATTGGAAACACAGATTTTGAGTCTTAGAAAATAACGATTTCCTCAGGTTGTGTGCTGGTACATTCAAAATCTGAGATTATTTGGCACAGAGCTTTTTCTATCATTATTATTTTACTGTTTTTTATAGTTATGTCCGTTTGTTTTCTCAGACCTGTTCATGCAGAGACTCACAGAATATAAGGAATCCAAGGAGGATACAGGACGAAACAAAGGTCTAGGAGCAAAGGTTAAGAACTTTGGGAAAGCAATCAAGACAAAGCTACAGTCATAATTGGTCTGCCAGTTTTGGGGTCAAATTTGTCATTATTCGTGTGAAACCAGTTTGATTTGTCTTTAGTTAACAAAAATCAAAACAAAAATTACATCGTCACTTCCAGTTGCCGAAGATATTTATAAGATTGGGGAATAAAAGCCATTGTTCCAGACAGTTGCAATGAGGTGTGCAGGGTAAGTTTTTATTTCAGCCTCAATAGATTTTTAAAAACCTTTGCCTTTCCGAGGATTTGAACCCATGCCTCCATGGGGTCAGGAGATGGGTCTCCAGTCCAGAAATATTCATTGGCTAATTAATGATTGACAGCTTGAATCGCCTGCTGCTAGAATAGCACTATTTACAGTCTGAATCATCCAAAATTGCCCACCAACACCTCCCAGCCCTCATTAGACTACTGAGGCACAGTGACAAAATCTTATTATTTATAAATGAATTTTCATTTAATGGAGTTTCCTGGTCATGAGAAGTATCTGTGAAGTTTCTGAATATTAAAACTATTACTACAGTGTTTATTTCCATTTTAGGACCAAAGAATAAAGGCTGATTTTCCGTGCAGTCACCATGCAGTGTACAGGCTAGATTTTCATTTGACCCCTGACAAATTAAAAAAAAACTGCTGGACCGAGGTTTCAAACCTATGTCAGTAGAATTTTTTTTTTTTGTTTTGCGTTCGCCTTATTTCTCTATTTTCCAAGGCAGTGTGCGTTGCACTACAGTTTTTATTTTGTGACTGTCGGCCCAGTGCATCCGACTTCAGCGTGCATTTTATGTAAGGGTCTACTTCCTCATGCATTTTCTAAGGGTTTACTTCCCCGGCGTAACGGCCGGTGCTGTGATGGGGTGAACCCAGCACCTTCAGATTGTGAGTGATGTCACTTAACCACTAGCCCACACCGTCTCCGGTCAGTAGACTGATATCCTAAGCTATTTTGGCTAGCTGCTCCTCATTTTTAAAATACAACTATTCGGGAATGGATCTTTGCTTCAAGAGCAGAGAGATGACTTGCTAGTTGATCACGACTGTGAGGAGAATTAGAAGTGTGTGTTGAGGACATGCTTCTGGAAGGAACATAAGAATCCATAGTGGGTCAGGATGTAATGTGGAGGTGGCTGGGGGCACATTAAGAAGACCAGTAAATGTTACCTTAACTTAACGTCTTTATACTGGTTTATAAGACTATGCAGAGTCTGTAAACAACTAATTTACATTTCCTTGCTCTAAAAGCTATGTGCATCCAATCTATTTTTAAATGCATTAATTGTCCCTGCCTCTACTACTTCCTGTTCCAATTAATTTCAAGCATTCACCACTCTCTAACTAAAGACAAATTTCTTAACATCTAAACTGGACCTTTCTTTAGTTAATTTGTAGCTATGCCCTCTTGTTCTTGTAGATGTTTGAATTTTGAAAAAAACTTGTTATAGTCTAATTTATCCGTTCCTTTGATTATCTTATAAACCTGTATTAAGTCACCTTGAATTCTTCTCTTTTTTTAAGACACTGTAGGCAGGTTTTTATGAGTCTTTCCTCATATACTGTAATTCTGGAATCCCACTAAAAGCTGTTTCGCTTTTTTTTTGTATCCTTTCCAGCATGTTTATATCCCCTCTATGATAAAGACTCCACACCTGGACACAGTACTCAAATCTAGGTCTAACTAATGCTTTATACAGTTTATCACTTCTTTGCTCCTAAGTTTAATATTTCTTTTTATCACACCTAACATTGCATTTGCCCTTTTCACTGCTACCTGGACTTGCTCACACCTACCAGGCTCTTTTCTGAACTCCAAATAGCAAGCCCAAGCACACTTGTAGAAAGGGAAAATCCGTAAATGGAGCGAAAGTGAGTCAGAAATGGGACCAGCTGAAGTTGGGCAGAAAGGCTTGGCGTGTGTTTGTTGAGAGTCTATGCTCCACTAGGGATGACAAAGGCAATTGATGATGATGATAATTGAATACAACCCAAATTTAGACTCTGATTTTCATGATATAACAATTTGAACAGACTGTGAGAAAAATTATTATAAAATTAAGTGATAATTGTGCTCACCCATTTTATTAATACCTTATTGCATTATACTAATATGCATTTTTTTTATCATGAGTGCCCTGCGTAATAAATAGCTTATTTTGATGTTTTGAAATATATTAATCACAATTTTAGCTCAATTATCATATTTTTTTAATTCTAAGAAGCACATTTTCCCCCCCATTTAAACTTCTCTAAAAATAGGGATGTGTCTTACAATCAATGATATCTTAACAGTCACCATGAAAAGATAGCTGTTTAGCGATAGGTTGATTGCTGTTGCCTAACGTATGCACAAGTTTGGTAGTGGAACTTCCTGTGTTCATCTTTTTATAATATTTCCGCATCATTTGTTTTGTTCATTTTGATCCCTTATTTCCATTTATAATGTTGTTAATAAGATTGCACTACGAAAGCCCGTTGATAAGAAAGGTTATTGTCTATGCAGAAGAACATGAAAATAGAGTGACAAGGTGAAAATTTGACATTAGTGAAGCAAATTTTCCTTGTTAGGAGGAATTAACTGTAATTTCATATTAAAAGATGGAAAATAGCTCGCAGAACTAATTTCATTGCACTTGGGCGCTCTTGTATGTGCTCAGTCTCTTTCATTTCTGAAAGTGCCCGTAACGACAGCTCCAATATTTTCCATTTACTTTGTTAGGTATTTATTTACAGCTGGGTCGACTAGGAGAAGCATTCATGCCAGTATGTCAAACTGAGCATTAAGAGAGTTAAACTTTGTATGAGGGCGATTTGAAAAGTTTTACCTCCAGAGCCGTAACTGTGATAACAGTACTCGAAGCCATGAGACACTTATGTGAAAATAATCTCTAATATAAAATGACTTAAAGGGGCATGTAGTGGCATGTACCTGGAATGTGAGGCATGCTCACAGCAGAGAGTTAAATGGTGGCCTACATGGAAATGCAGTTGAGGCAACGTGCTGTGATTGAATTCCTGACAGCGGTAGGTTGTGCGACCATCAAAATGCATCAAAAGATGACTGCGGTATATGGTGACACCTGTGTTGATGTCAGTACTGTCATGAGCGGACATGAACTGTAAAAGGCGACAATCCAGCAACAACAGACCTGCATGACAAGGCTCACAGCAGACAACTGATCACAGCTATGGATGCACAGCACCAAGCTCGCGTGGATGAACTGATTCGGTCAGTCGCAGTGTCGAGAAGAAAGATATCGCCGCAATGCTTACGATTTCAATTAATCCTCGTGACTTCCTCATCTTTCTGAAGCTGAAGGAACACCTCAAGGGACACTGTCACACTTCTGATGAGAAGGTGCGAGCAGCTGTGCATACCTAGAATCGGGAGAAGACGTCTGATTATTTCCTCGACGAGATGCAACAACTTGATGATGTTGACATTTGTGTGTGGGCTTGGATGACGTTGACATTTGTGTGTGGGCTTGGATGACGTTGACATTTGTGTGTGGGCTTGGATGACGTTGACATTTGTGTGTGGGCTTGGATGACGTTGACATTTGTGTGTGGATTTGGATGACATTGACATTTGTATGTGGACTTGGATGACGTTGACATTTGTATGTGGACTTGGATGACGTTGACATTTGTATGTGGACTTGGATGATGTTGGCATTTGTATGTGGACTTGGATGACGTTGGCATTTGTATGTGGACTTGGATGACATTGACATTTGTATGTGGACTTGGATGACGTTGACATTTGTATGTGGACTTGGATGATGTTGGCATTTGTATGTGGACTTGGATGACGTTGGCATTTGTATGTGGACTTGGATGACATTGACATTTGTGTGTGGGCTTGGATGACGTTGACATTTGTGTGTGGACTTGGATGACATTGACATTTGTATGTGGACTTGGATGACGTTGACATTTGTGTGTGGGCTTGGATGACGTTGACATTTGTATGTGGACTTGGATGACGTTGTCATTTGTATGTGGACTTGGATGACGTTGGCATTTGTGTGTGGGCTTGGATGACGTTGACATTTGTGTGTGGACTTGGATGACATTGACATTTGTGTGTGGACTTGGATGACGATGACATTTGTATGTGGCCTTTCATGACGTTGACCTTTGTATGTGGACTTGGATGACGTTGACATTTGTATGTGTACTTGGATGACGTTGACATTTGTATGTGGACTTGGGTGACGTTGACATTTGTATGTGGACTTGGGTGACGTTGACATTTGTATGTGGACTTGGATGACGTTGGCATTTGTATGTGGACTTGGATGACATTGACATTTGTATGTGGACTTGGATGACGTTGACATTTGTATGTGGACTTGGATGATGTTGGCATTTGTATGTGGACTTGGATGACGTTGGCATTTGTATGTGGACTTGGATGACATTGACATTTGTGTGTGGGCTTGGATGACGTTGACATTTGTGTGTGGACTTGGATGACGTTGACATTTGTGTGTGGACTTGGATGACGTTGACATTTGTGTGTGGATTTGGATGACATTGACATTTGTATGTTGACTTGGATTACGTTGGCATTTGTATGTGGACTTGGATGACATTGACATTTGTATGTGGACTTGGATGACGTTGACATTTGTGTGTGGGCTTGGATGACGTTGACATTTGTATGTGGACTTGGATTACGTTGGCATTTGTATGTGGACTTGGATGACATTGACATTTGTATGTGGACTTGGATGACGTTGACATTTGTGTGTGGGCTTGGATGACGTTGACATTTGTATGTGGACTTGGATGACGTTGTCATTTGTATGTGGACTTGGATGACGTTGGCATTTGTGTGTGGGCTTGGATGACGTTGACATTTGTGTGTGGTCTTGGATGACATTGACATTTGTGTGTGGACTTGGATGACATTGACATTTGTGTGTGGACTTGGATGACGTTGACATTTGTATGTGGCCTTTCATGACGTTGACCTTTGTATGTGGACTTGGATGACGTTGACATTTGTATGTGGACTTGGATGACGTTGACATTTGTATGTGGACTTGGGTGACGTTGACATTTGTATGTGGACTTGGGTGACGTTGACATTTGTATGTGGACTTGGATGATGTTGGCATTTGTATGTTGACTTGGATGACATTGACATTTGTGTGTGGGCTTGGATGACGTTGACATTTGTGTGTGGGCTTGGATGACGTTGACATTTGTGTGTGGACTTGGATGACGTTGACATTTGTATGTGGACTTGGATGATGTTGACATTTGTATGTGGACTTGGATGACGTTGGCATTTGTATGTGGACTTGGATGACGTTGACATTTGTGTGGGCTTGGATGACATTGACATTTGTGTGTGGGCTTGGATGATGTTGACATTTGTGTGTGGACTTGGATGGCATTGACATTTGTGTGTGGACTTGGATGACGTTGGCATTTGTGTGTGGGCTTGGATGACGTTGGCATTTGTGTGTCTAGCAAACCAGTTCACTGTCATCTAGACTACACGCTCCACGATATTGTGGAATAATGCAGGTGCAGATATCAGCGGCTTGACAAACAATTTAGAAGAATCAGATTCTGAATCTATCACATCAACAGATTCAGAATGAAGTGATCTACTCATACAATATGCCACTTATTCAATAATTTGTTCTTATTAAATTGATTGATTTACAGCGTGAGACAGAAAAATCCATGACCTATAAGTAATTTTTTTGTAAACGGCAGAATATACCCAGATTGTTATGAAATTTGGTGACAATGGTTAGAAAATGTTAGCCATCATTTTGCTTGCTCATAACATGGACTGAACCAAATATCATTGTTGTGAGAAACTATATATTATCTATACTAATCTAACAGTCTAGAAGTCATCTATGCTACTCTGGCTCTGTAGAAGTCATATATGCTACTCTGGCTCTGTAGAAGTCATCTATGCTACTCTGGCTCTGTAGAAGTCATTTATGCTACTCTGGCTCTGTAGAAGTCATATATGCTACTCTGGCTCTGTAGAAGTCATCTATGCTACTCTGGCTCTGTAGAAGTCATCTATGCTACTCTGGCTCTGTAGAAGTCATTTATGCTACTCTGGCTCTGTAGAAGTCATATATGCTACTCTGGCTCTGTAGAAGTCATTTATGCTACTCTGGCTCTGTAGAAGTCATATATGCTACTCTGGCTCTGTAGAAGTCATCTATGCTACTCTGGCTCTGTAGAAGTCATCTATGCTACTCTGGCTCTGTAGAAGTCATATATGCTACTCTGGCTCTGTAGAAGTCATTTATGCTACTCTGGCTCTGTAGAAGTCATTTATGCTACTCTGGCTCTGTAGAAGTCATTTATGCTACTCTGGCTCTGTAGAAGTCATTTATGCTACTCTGGCTCTGTAGAAGTCATTTATGCTACTCTGGCTCTGTAGAAGTCATTTATGCTACTCTGGCTCTGTAGAAGTCATTTATGCTACTCTGGCTCTGTAGAAGTCATTTATGCTACTCTGGCTCTGTAGAAGTCATTTATGCTACTCTGGCTCTGTAGAAGTCATTTATGCTGCTCCAACACTCTAGAAGTTATTTATGCTGCCCCAACACTCTAGAAGTTATTTATGCTGCTCCAACACTCTAGAAGTTATTTATGCTGCCCCAACACTCTAGAAGTTATTTATGCTGCCCCAACACTCTAGAAGTTATTTATGCTGCCCCAACACTCTAGAAGTTATTTATGCTGCCCCAACACTCTAGAAGTCTTATATATCTGAAAAAAAATTGGTTGCCTTCTCTCTATTTCTCCACTTGGCTCCCTATGAAGCAAATGACCACAACTTTAGATAGGTCCTGACAGGAAGTCTATACAATACACTTTTGTGTGATTGTGTATGTGTGTGTGCGGTTTCTGATGCATTTTGTTTAACATGTTGAAGTTTTTAGCTTCATGCACAACTCTCTTTAGTCATTTTATACGACATGCATTGCATGTTATTTCCTCTGCAGTCAAAGGGCATACAGAATTCTTTGCACGTTTATATTGCTCATGATTTCTTTTGTTAGCCGGTTCCTGTTTTGTATAATTTATTTTCAGTGCCTTTTGAGATCATTATTTTAAATTACTGTTGAAACTGATGTCCATTCCATTTTCGTTGACATGTGCCATGTGTGTTCCTCTCATTATGAGGCATGTTGTGTTGCCCTGTGTTCTGCGCTCAGAAGCCCAGTGCATTCGTCTTCAGCATGTATTTTGTTTGTAGTTGCTTCCCTAGACTGTGACTGTCCCCATTCTACCTGCAAGGCAACAATTGTTTGCTATTAGAGATGGCTCTTCAAGGAAAGATGTTTTACTGGACTACCAACGGGTCTTTCCTACCCAACAGCTAGAAATGCGCATCATGAAGAACAGTCTAATACAAGTGGAAGATCACTGACAAATAAACACGTCTGCACATGGTGAAAATTTCATAAATGAGACTCCTAACACAGGAAGTCTGGCATGTACGTGGACAAGTCAGTAAATAAGTCACAAATGACCTGAGAAAAACTAAATGAGATACGAACTTGAAAACTATCTATTATCGCACTTACATTGTCCCTTATTTCTTAACAAAATTTTCACCAACATCGATACATTTATCCGATCGCTTTATCAGTGCACAAAAACCTGCAGCATGGAAGTCTTTTGTCTGCCGACTTACCTCTATTTGCATTTCACGTTCAACCTGTTCGTCATCACCTGGCAAGCTGGGTTTTTAGTGCACCAGACAGGGAGAAATCATTCTGGGCTAAGTCAGGGCTGTAAAGTGGATGCTCAAGAAGTTGCTATCCTGTTTGGTCTATTTTCTCCTGGGCTAATTGAGCTGTATGTGGCAATCTGAACAGGATGACCAGGTCGGGCTTCATCAGCAACGTTTGAACGCCCTTGAGAAAATTTATTGAACCAAATATGCACCACTTTACACGATAAAAACTTTTCACCGTAAACAGGAAACATTTCCTTATGAATATCCTTTGCAGAAAGTCCTTTTGTCCCCCCCCCCCCCCCCCCCCCCAATACAACAGCTTGCTGTTCTTTGATTGTACACTCTGTGAGCATGGTCGTCACATTGTATCTGAGCTGCGCACGTGCATGCGACACTCAGCGTCTGCTACCTACAGATGTTGCTGCCACCTAATGACACTATTAGACACTACCAACTACATTTTTTCAGCTATCCCATACATGTTATATATCAAATTAAAGGAAAATGAATGTGCAGTCAGAATATGAAGGTCTTTTAGAATTTCATAAAATATTTCAAGTAATTGTTAATAATTATATCATCATTTTTTGTAATAGTGTATTTCAGAAAAACAGTAATCCACATATGAATAATATCTACAAGAAAATCATTTTCTGTAACAGTCAAATGGAGTTGATGTGTCACTGAGTTGCAGGTCTCCATTCACGCCACATGGTCAACCACATTTTATCAGCAATCTGAATGAGTTCTGGGTATCAGTCAGTCAGTAGTGGTGATGGAATTTGGTATTGAAACCCATTCACTATCATATTCTCTAGAATTTGCTTTAGAAACATGGCATGTTCATTTTTCTGTTGATGGTTTTTGTCTTTTAGCAGCACTAATTCTCCAATTCAGCATCAGATTCAGTAGCCTGCGTAGATTGAATAATATTAAATTTTATGTCTAACTCCGATTCAATATCAGATAAATGTGAATGCTCGTCACTAAATTCATCTAGAGTACACAACTCCCTAGCCTTTTCTACAGATAAAACAGCCTATTAGACAATATTGAAGAGCTAGGTTCGATACACATTTTTGTGACAAACTGACTTGAAAGATGATAAATGTTTTCCAACTGATTTTCCTCACAATGCACGTCGAAGCTTTTACAATTGAAGCGCAAATTTAGATCCCTTACCATGTAATGTCAATTAAAATGTAGAAACACTGAAAAAATGAAACAAATTTAGTTCAATGTACTGTTAACGATATGAGCGTTTTTCTGGCATCAAGCGGATGCCAGGAAGTACGCTGAAAGCGTTCTTATGGCCTTTAAGAATAAATGTGATTTTTTATTCAGAATATGCCACATTAAGGTTATGTTTGGACTCCTCGTCGTAGATGGCTACTTCTGAGCATTGTCCTTATTTTATCCCGCTGAATTACATTTCCTTTAGTGTGTGACCAGCACACAAGTTTTGTACAGGGTTTCATCCTTAACCTAATGCACTCCAGAAATTCTAACCTTATTCTGAATGCAATCTTTCACTTTTTGTAAATGATAGCAAAACACTACAAAGAGCAATGCAACTGGATGCAATCTGATCTTCAGAAGATATTTTTTAGAAAATTTACACAATATTCTTTCTAATGCAAACTTACACTTTAATGGGCATTTTGTTGCGTTGTGTCACAGTTTACAGCTAGACTGCAATATCTGAGCCTTTCGGCTTGATGAGCACGGGGCCGAAGGGTTTTAATGCCTGCCTGCCGACAAGGAGGGCAGCGGTTAGAATCCCCGGTATGGCATATGTTGTTTTTCTGTTGGGGGTGAAAAAAAAAACATAGCCAGCATATGGCGTGGCGACAGCAATGGCGAAGTGGCCTGCAGTCTTCAGCCTAAAAAATTCTCGACTATCCCAGCAATGGGAAAAAGCCGTAGGACAGTTTTGTTTGGGTCTTTTTGTTGAGGCTTGACACATCATGGGTCTGAGCATAGCACATTTTTTGGACTGTGTTTACTATCCCTCACCGATTCCTAATCTCTCAGGCAGGCAGTATGGGTGCTGCCATTTAGAGGTGGAATAGGGTATTGGACAGCTATGAGTCACAAGCTCTCGTCAGTTATTTACTTCTGCGTCAGAAACTGGGCTTTCTGTAGCAATTTGTTTTACCAGATAATGTTCTGGCCTCATGAACAACTCTCTTTAGTCACCTTTGACAATATGCATGGAGGTACTTACTTACTTTCTGTGTCCAAGCACCATGTCATATAGTATTCATTTAGTGTTCAGCGACTTGCTGCCCTATCATTCGGCTTCAGCATGTCGCTCTCGTCACATGTATCCAGAAGGTTTGGGACAAATCATCAGATAACCTGGATCTTGTACTGCACTGCAGTCTCATGTATCGTCATCCGAGAGACCCCATTTCTTCATGTTCCTCCTATATCATGATACGCCAGTTCGAAGTTGATTTATTGTCTTCCAAAGTGAGTAGGGTAAGGTTCCTCCTGAAACTCAATCCCTGGGCCCTGTATCATTTCATGCCATAACTCAATGCAATGACCCTCATGCTCCGACTGCATAGGCCCCGGAAATCATGCCTGGACCTGAATCCCGTGATCCGCTCCAGGAGACCAAACACCAGGTGTCCAGGATCATTTTCCTGTTTCTCTTGTTCAATTTTAGCAGCCACACTTCTAAAAGGCAAGTGGAGCTATGCCAATTATAGGGTATATTAAGGGTGGGTTTTAGACACCTGCCACTATCCTGCCTACCTCGTTTATTGCTATATCAAGTTTTGCGTTGGCAGAATTTTTCCAGACTGGCGCAGCATATTCCGCTGGAGGGCTTATTATTTTATACTCAATTAAGGGTCCCCAGAAACCACTTGGGGTTCCACTCAACTTAAGTTCATGTATGTCAGATTTCTAAGCCGCTTGTACAAATTGTAGGGTTGAATGTGTTTAAGATTAGTGTCTATTCGTCTATTCTGCTGTTGTGAATATATATATATATATATATATATATATATATATATGCTAGGGCTCCTGCTTTTCAGCCCAATGCCATGTAGAAATGGTGTCTGCAAACTGCTGTATAGTTCCATTAAATGAGTTTAATTTATTTAGCTTTCAAGAAGGAAGCTATTCCCCGTCTACCCATTGCAGGTGGTAAAGGTGTCTCCATGCACCTGCAAATTGCTGTTTCATTAATCAAATGTGTTCCATTTATCTGGCCTCGACTGAAGAACTATTTTTTTATAATAACATGGTCCTGGCTGAGTTATACATTGGGCCTGGCTAGCAACAGAGAGTTCCCTGGGTAAGTTTTATGGATGGATCTGGTTAGTTACATGGGTGGACATGGCTAAGTTATACAGTTGGGTGTGCTAGCTTCAGAGAGGGCCCTGGCTAAGTTTTATGGATGGATCTGGTTAGCTAGAATGGTGAACATATCGTGTAGGAAGTGAACAAATGGAGAACATAATAGTGCTTTGAAAGAAGGGAGAGAGATATAGAAGTACATTGTGAGAGCAGAGGGATAGGATCAAGTTGATGATATAAGTATAGAAGAACGGAAATAGGGAAAGAGGAATAGTGACAGGAGGTGATAGGGAAGGTATAAATAGGGGAGTGTGAGGTATGAGAGAAGAGCGCCAAAGAGGGAGAAATTAGAAGTACATATGAAGATCTAAAATACAAATAGGAAGGAGAGGGAATAGGAAGGAGAGGAAGATGGATTTATATAAAGATGACAGAAAGATGCCTCATGCATCCAGGAACCCTGTAAAGAGACTATCCATAAAGGGGGATTTCAGTTGCAAGTGGATGTCCACACAGGCACTCTCACTCACATACGGATCTATCCAGACATCACAGAAAATCAGATCTGACAGCAGTTTTAATAAACAACTAATTAAAGATTATAATTGATAAAATGATACTTCCGTGATCAAATTTCTAAATGTGTTTGTTAAAATATTGTCCCAAAATTGTTTTGCCTCATTAATTGTCAAAGCTTTCATTTTTGGTTGAATGTTTTAATGTTAAAAACAATGATTATGTCGGTTTATGGGGTATCTTTTTTAATTATTCGACGATCGTTCCGGAAAGGATGTTATGACGTTGTGTCGTACTTTATAGTGAGGCTGCGATATCTGCGCCTTTCGCCCGACACATTCAATTTCATCTGGCTTTTATGAGTACGGCGTTTGCCTTTCCTCTGTGATCTCTATTCCTTGACCAGACTTCACTAGTGATTAGTGCAGTCAGTTTCCAAGGATGCCACGTGGCGGCGGAATAAGGTCTTGGTCAGTTATTGTTCACTGACCCTGATGCAAGCAGTCAGCTATGAGTTGCTGGATGCTGTCCAGCTCATTCACTGCTGCATCTTGGCCCCCAAGGGGCTGTCTTAACGTTAAGAAACCCACCATATTATTACATGCATAGCTTTTGCACCCAGTTTGAATTCCGCTGTGTCCAGTTTGACAGACACAAGTTTTTTTCTCTCGCTCCGCCACGTACGGAAAGTACATCCTACCGTACTGCACACCTACCGAGATATTTATAACAGCCAAATAGGTTGGTGGTTGTAAAAAGCGACGTTCTGTATATGATATGCTACTAATATTACATAGTTTTTGCATATTTACATTTGTATATAGCTTTAGTATTTTTCTGACAGCAAGATATTAAGTTAGAACTGTTTCTGCTGTCAATTGTACTCAACACTTGAGGTGAGACTTGTAATGTACAATATTTATGACATTTTCTGTCACTTAATTAAATGGAGTATATCTGTAAACAAATGATGTAATATATAGAACTAAACTATGTTTTACTTATAGGTAAATGATTATAACATTTAAGCTTATGTGTTTGATCAATGCCATGTGAAATGGACATTTACAAGAGAAGGGGGGGATCAAATTTAAACATAAAGAAGGGAAGGATTTTACATAATGGCAGTTTACAAAATTCCAGAATTTTCTGGATTATCTTATATGGATGACCGCACAGTGGAAAACTCCATTTGTTATTTTTGTTTGCTTTTGTTGTTAAACAGGTCATATCCGTGTTGGCAGTAATATGTGATATATGCAGATGTGCTTCTTGTCTGTTCATGATTCCAATGGCATCCATTTTGTTTTAATTTGGCCATGACATTTTTTTTACTGTGATCCTATTTTTTTTTCAAATTTGTGTCAGCTGCAAGTATATTAGAAACTAGCGATAACGCATTCTGTTCTTCGGACTACATTCTGCTACTTACAAAAGCCCTGTTCAGGGCTTGGTAGTGGGAAATTGAGAACAAACGCAGAAGAAGAAGAGCATGGTTGCTCCCCCGGGCCAGACTGCCTCTCTTTGGTGTGTGAAAGTAGGACAGTCCTGCAGGATATGCTCTGGTGTTTGCTTGGGTGCTCCGCATTGCACATGGCTGTGTCTCTGAGACTCATTCTGTGAATGTGGGCTTTGAGTCTGCAGTCCCATTCTGAGTCTAAAGATCTTATCTCATGCACCAATCACCATCTCATGCACCAATCACCTTCTCATGTGTCAATCACCATCTCATGTGTCAATCACCTTCTCATGTGTCAATCACCATCTCATGCACCAATTACCATCTCATGCACCAATCACCATCTAATGTGTCAATCACCATCTCATGCAACAATCACCATCTCGTGTCAATCACCATCCCATGTGTCAATCACCATTCCATGCACCAATCACCTTCTCATGTGTCAATCACCTTCTCATGCACCAATCCCCCATCCCGTGTCAATCACCACCACATGCACCAATCACCATCTCATGTACCAATTATAACCTCATGTGCCAATCACCATCTCATGTACCAATCACCATCTCACATACCAAATACAATCGCATGCACCAATCACCATTTGATGCCTCAAACAGGATCTTGTATACCGAGGAACTGGAACCAAGAAAATGCTTCCTTCATGATAATTATTGTTGTGTATGTGTACATGGAGATGATGTTTACATTTGTAAAAATTATGAAGTGTACAGAAAATTCATTTATATGTTTTGAACTGAATGCATTTGTTAGGCTTTTCATAAAATGTTTCAAACATGAGATATAAACATGTTTTCAACACAGCAGTGAGAGATATAGGATGGGCGTTCGAATCAAACCGGGACATTTTGTTCTAGTTCTATCTGAATGGGTTATAGCGTGCTGGAACTACTATTAGTTAGGGGTGCTTATGTCCTGTTGCTGCTAGATAAATAAAAATGTCGGACAACACTATTAGTGCCTGCATGGAACAACGTGTTGTGATGAAGTTTCTTGTGAAAGAATGCGCGAAACCTGCGGAAAACTCAGCCGCAGAAAGACATTTAAATGGTGTAAAATGTTTAAGAGAAGGCCGTACATCCATGAGTGATGATCCTGGCTGTGGTGGCTCTCAACCCACCAGTCATTTCTGTGAATATTGTGCAACACTGTATCCTGGAAAACCGACGCAAAACCTGTCGCGAAATTGCACAAGAGGCAAAGTCTTTCTCTGAGTACGTTGAACACTATTATTCATGAACATTTGCATTTTCTGAAGGTTAGTGCACGTTGGGTGCCAAGAAAGCTTTCCGCTTTTAACTGGCAGAGAAGAGTTCAAACCTGCACTGAATTGAAGGAACATTTTGACATGGAAGGACATGACTTTTTGGATCACATCATTTCATGTGACGAAACCTGGACGCATCATTTCATGTGACGAAACCTTGGTGCATCATTACATGTGACAAAACCTTGGTGCATCATTATGCTCCTGAAATGAAATGAGCATTCAAGCATTGGAAGCGTATGCAATCACCACCGCCCAAAAAATTTAGGACAATTGCATCTACAGGTAAAGTGATGACGAGTGTTTTCTGGGACAAACTTTGCATCATTCATGTTGGTTTTTTACCTCGTTGTGCCACTATCAACAGTGAACAGTACATACGCATTTTGAGTGATGTGCATAATCACCTTCGGAAAAAACGGCCTGGTTTGATCACAATCTGCATCTTGCAATATAACGATCAACCTCATACGGCTCACCACACTATGCCATCTGCAGCAACTTGACTGGGTGGTATTGCCACATCCACCTTACAGCCCAGACCTCGCTCCAAACAATTTCCACCTGTTTTGACCCCTAAAAGAATTTCAGCACTGATGACGAAGTCAAACAGGCTGTCCTGGATTGATTCAGACATACTGACAAATCTTTCTGCGCTGATGCTTTTTAATTACTTAAACGCTGGGATAAGTGCATAAACATTGCAGAAGATTATATTGAAAAATAAATGTCATTTTGACTACTTTAAAAAAAAAAAAGTTTTCCTTATGACAGTTGTCCCAATTTGATTTGAACGCCTCTTATAAATAAACATGTTTTCAATATGACAGTGAAGGAGACATGAACTTGTTTTCAATACAACAGTTAGAGATATATAAAAATATATACATTTTTTTTTCAACATGACAGTGAGAGATATAAACATATTTTAAAGTCAGTTTATAACCAAGTTTTCAATCTCTGTACAAATGATATATATGAGGCGTGTTCAAATGAAACCAGACCTAGACCTAACTGCACCAAGTTAACATACGCACAATGTCACTTCAGGTATAAACAGCACATACCAACCGTCAAGTTTCTGATACTTCAGTTTTTTGCTAATCTCCCTAGCTAATTGTCCCTAGTGACACAGCGAATTCCTCTGCTAGTGAACGTAAGCTTCGACGACGGTCCACCCGAATTGCTGCATTAATTTTGGCGGTGGCATCTTCTGATGCAACAATATGTGCCTGACCTGGTCGCGGAAGATCTTCGTTAACTCACGTCCTTCTTTAAACATTGTTGTCCAGTTCTTCACTGTTATCTTCGACACACTTTTGTCCCCATGCAATTCCCTGCATTCTACGATGAATGTCAACTGGTCGACATCCTTCAGCTGTTAGAAATCAAATCACCACTCGCTGATCAATTCTGGACGGATTCCATATCACACCCGCCATGTTTTCAACGGTCTACTTACTGAGGAAACTACGAGTCGGAGAATAATGAAATTTTGCAAACTTGATGATTGGTATGTACTGCTTACACCTGAAGTAACGTTATCATGCACATCGTACGTATGTTGACTTGGTGCAGTTAAGTCCGGTATTTTTTTTAACACGACTCGTAAATTGGGGTGGGGGGAGAGAACTATTGGCTGAGGAGTACAAGCTGCTTCACTATGCCGTGTTCTGCCTATGTTTGTTTATTTCACCTATATCAGAAAAACAACATATGCCTTGAGACTTAGTTTAACTTAATGTATTTATACTGGTGTAGAAGACTCTTTAGAGTTTGTATACAACCAGTTTCTTGGAGGATGGTTTAACCGATGTGATAGTCCATCTTAATAGACTCAAACACTTAGGTGCCATCTATAGCCGCTTTTAACAAACCACCTTGGAAAAGGTACAAATAACTTAGGTAATTTTTTAACTTGAATTTTGTCAAGTTTTGCCATTAGAGATTTTGAGTCTAGAAAGATTGGAAGAACTGGCAAGAGGTAAAAACTCTCAAAGATTATTTGGGTTTTGCTGGACAGAAAAACGATTTGTTACTGGTACTCTTGATAGATTTGTATGTGAGTTACCATGTGGATGTCCAATCCCAATTTAAATACTCCATACACACACACGCAACCCCCCCACCTTATTACAACACCCCATCTCTCATGTGGACATCTTTTATGGGTAAACTCCAGGCATGTTTTTCAAGTCAGTAGTTACCATTTACAGACCCATTCAATCTCGATCGACTGCGCACATATACATCAGTTCCGTCAGACAGCGACATCTAGCACAACCTTTACGTTCTGTCATTTAGTTAAGACGTTTCGAGTTTTGAAATAACTTCTTCTTCTTCTGCGTTCGTTCTCAATCTTACGCTACCAAGCCCTGAACAGGGTTTCGTAAGTAGCAGGACGTAGTCCGGAATGCGCTGTGTCGCTAGTTTACAGCTTTGCTGCGATAATTGCACCTTTCGGTCCAACACATATGTGTTTGGTGGCTGAAATAACTTAAATCATAGCCGAACATCTGACTTATGCACAGCTCTCATGTTAATTAAGTTTCTTCCGCTAGCTGAATATTTATGACTTATGTTTTTGAAATGTCAGCCTTCTTCCATTAATTATTCTTTGCAAAACTACATGGCAACGTTTTTTTGTTTTTTTCAGCCATCGTTCGACAGTTTTTGTTGCAGTCTTTCTTCTTTATATTAATATTGCTGATATGAGCTTCATCCTACAGCATTTATCTGTCTTATATATATTTTTTGTAACTTTATATTAACAAAAATGTAAGATTTGCTTCCAATATGTTAAACCGTCCATGTTTTTATGTTCAAGGGACCTTCCTGTTTACACAGTAGACAGACAGTAATGCACCGCAGATTCTTGATTTTATTATTTATATCACAAAATTGTGACTATGTAATCGGGGCAATAGAGAGCGATAGCAAAGAATAGCTGGACTGTAACCTGCCAAGCATGTCATAAGAGGCAACTAAGGAGGGTTGTGTATGGAGCTGAATACCCTATCCTACAGAAACTATAAGCCACGAGGAATAAAATCACATCTTGTAGTAAAAGAGCAGTGATCAAGTCAAGTCAGACTAAGGAGAGTTGTGTATGGAGCTGAAAACCCTATCCTACAGAAACTAAAAGTGACAAGAAATAGAATCACACCTTTTGGTGGTGGTGGTTGTTGAAAGCCCACAATGAGTAGATTTACTCTTATTGTGCGCCCTGAAAAGGACGTTAAGTGGTGGTTTGTTGAAGCTTACCTCACATCCCGAATGTGCTGATGAAGGTGGAATAGGGTCCTCCAGGTTATTGTGCTATGCTTGGCTTCATCTGCCTGTCACTCACTACTACAGGGATCGGCCTTGTGATAAAAGAACAATGACCAACTCAGACTAAGAAAGGGGGATGGCGTGGGCTAGTGGTAAAGTGAAACGGCTCACACACTGAAGGTGCTAGGTTCGTTCCCCATCACAGCACCAGCCGTTACCCCGGGGAAGCAAACCCTTAGAAAAAGCAGGAGGAAGCAGACCCTTACATAAAATGCATGCAGTCGTCGGATGCACTGAACCGACAGGAAGGTTGTACATGGAGCTGGCTACCCTATAGACATTATAAACATAGGATAAGGAAAGCCACAATTCCACATGCTAGAAAGGAGAGCTGGGCATGTGGTCAATCCTACAGGTCAAGTACAAGTAAAGATTCCATTTACCAGCAGTGTGGCACATTGTGAATATCACATTAGGCTTATATTTACTTGACCTAAGGCAGACTAGGGGTGATTGCTGTTTGCGATCTAAAAAAACGCCCCTCACTACTTGGGGATTTAACCTGGATCACTCGACTGGGAGCTAATACACTAACCACTGCTTCAGAAGCTATAAATCACAAGTAAAATAAACAAAGAACTCTATATGTTAGATGAGAAGTGACTGGATCAAGTCAGACTTGACATGGGACTTGTATCCCATCCTGCAGAAACTGTAAGCCAGTTAATTGTATAGTATAGCTGTAAAAAGAGGAGTGATACACGGATGTGCTTTATCCCCTTGTCTTTGTTATCTACACAGAACAAATATTTAAACAGATAGAGGGGATGCCAGTACATATCATTGAAGGAGTGGAAATGAATAACCTTAGATGTGCGGATGATACAGTTTTTATAGCAAAAAGTGATTCAAAATAAGTCAAGAGTTTGGATTAAACATAAAGACAACAAAGGGGACACAGTGGGCTAGTGGTTAAGTGACATGGCTCATAACCAGAAGGTGCTGGGTTCGATCCCCATCACAGCACCGCCCGTTACCTTGGGGAAGCAAGCCCTTACATAAAATGCATGCTGAAGTCAGATGCACTGGGCCAACAGGCGCAAAATAAAAACCAAAGTGCAACGCTCACCGTATTGGGGGATTAGAGAAATAAGGCGAACAACAACAACAAAATAAACTTGGCAAAAATGACAAGAAACCATGTATGCACTAGGAAAACTCGAGAGATCCTCAACAATAGTGACTACCCTCCCATTGCGGAATCACAGGATACAAGAGAGCTGATGCTCTGGCAAAAGATGGCAGCAAAAAGGCACAATTTAATCATCGAGTACCATACAGAGAAATCAAGAACATCATCAGAAATCAGTATATACACCAATGGAGAGAAGACAGAAACATAATAGCAGTACACAGACCCAATTCACCAACTCAAAAGAAATCAACAAACTACCTTATTTCGCCTGAGAACTGGACACTGCAGACTACTAGAACATCTATACCGACTGAAGATCTCACACACCGATGAGTGCCCATGTGGAACAGGATGCCAGAACTCTGAGCATATTCTACAGGAATGCCCATTCTATAGGGAAATGAAATGCCAGACCTGGCCAGAGAGTGCAGAGCTGAGACAAAAGCTGTGGGGCAGCCGCTCCAACCTGGTGAAGACTACAGACTTCATCATGGCGACTGGCCTGCAGATCAAAAGATTCTGAATGCAAAGAAGAAGAAGATTGTGTCACATTTCCTGGAAAGAGAAGAAAACAAATGTGGAGGTATTACAAATGTTGGGTATGAAAAGAGAATTAATGACCGAAATCTAGGTCAGACAGTTACGTTATTCTGGTCATATAACAAGACATACCTCCTTGTTGAAGACCATACAAGAGGCGGATAACATCTGCTAGATTGCACCATTACGACAAAAGATAAGAGTGCACTTTAGATCCATTGCAACCAGGGGGACGGCGTGGCCTAGTGGTTAAGTGGCACGGCTCACAACCAGAAGGTGCTGGGTTCGATCCCCATCACAGCACCGGCCGTTACCCCGGGGAAGCAAACCCTTAGAAAATGCAGGAGGAAGCAGACCCTTACATAAAATGCATGCTGAAGTCAGATGCACTGGGCCGACAGGCGCAAAATAAAAACCACAGTGTAATGCACATACGCCTTGGGGAATAGAGAAATAAGGCGAACGCAAAAAAAAAAAAAAAAAAAAAAAGATCCATTGCAACCAACCTTCGATGCGGAGACAAGCACTTAAACTGAAACTAAACTGCATTTTTCTTAATATCTTAATGCTTGTACTTTATATCTTTTTAAACCTTCTTGTAATGATGCATACCCTGATCAACTATAGAGTCCTGGTTTGATATTTTGAAATGTTGGATGTTAAGAAATAATTCATGTACAGGCCTGAACATTTATACAAAAAAAAAGAAAAATAAGTAGTGATTCTGTTAACATGCCAGTGTGGCATATTGTGAAATATTCTTAACTTTTGCTAAATTGAGATGGTATAACCCAGCACTGTTCTTCACTGAAATTCTTCTCCCGAGGCAGGTGCCCATTCACAGCTTGGTAGATTTGAATGTATCAAGACTGCTTAGGGTGAGAGAACAAATTGAAACAAGCACTCTCCACTTGCTACTCATGTACAGAATTGAAATAAACCTACCAGGGTAGAAGGGTCTGCAACTCATGGCAAATATACCCCCTCACACAGACCAAATGTTAATGAGCGTGGAGTAGCCTTCTGAATTAGAAAGAAAGCTCTAGAAACATCACCACATCTTTGATATACATAGATGAAGTTGTGCATAATACATTTTATTGAATATCTGAAGAGTTTTTTTTAGCTCAAAGAAGAGCTGAACTCAAACTTGTCAGGTATCTTTGTAACACAGATCGTCAACAAATATACACCAAGCCCTCGACTATCTATTTCAGCTCTGTCCACGTCTTAGTTTGTCTCCAACTCTCTTCTCCATGTGTGTTTTGGTCTGCCTCTACTTCTCTTGCCCTAGGAATTCCAGAACAGAGACTGTCTCGCAATGCTATCAGTTGGTTTCTTTAATATGCTTATCCAGTGTCATCTTTTACCAACAGTTCCACATTAGTGGAATTTTAATGTCTGTATTCTACGCAAGACACCCATTTATTAAAGTCTATCGCAGTTGAAAATTAAACATTTTTTGGTTGGACTTAATTTCTTTTGATTTTTATTGTTGTTTAATGCCCTCAATGAGTAAGTTTACTCTTTTTTTGCGCCCTGAAAAGGATGTAAAGTGGTGAGTTGTAGAAGTTTTCCACACATCCAGAGCGTGCTGATGAAGGTGGACCGCATTCCTCCAGGCGGTTGTGCTATGCTTGGCTTCATCTGCGTGGCGCTCACATTGATTCATATCTCGTCAGCCATATTGCCTTGAAAACAGCCTGTTTCCAGGGAACACTACATGGAAGCGAGATTGTGGTCTTCGTCAGTGAATTTCGACACTCACTTGACACCCTGGTCAGTATTTTGTTCCTGATTGGACTAGCGTCTCAGTTCCCCTTTGATATCTTTATGCTCCTAGTTTGTCAATATTGCTACCAAGATATTTGAACGATTCCATATTTTGTAGGAGTGTGTCTGCCAATATAATCTGACTGTCATTAGTTGCATTTATTCTCATCTTTTGCCAGTTTTCCCCGTTTATTTTCAGTCCAAATTGGTTTGACCTCCCACAGAGTATACTTATTTTATTTTGCATTTGATTAGAGTTATGAAACTTGATCAACTTATAAAGCACAAAAACCAAAGAAAACATTTGAAATTTGTGCAATTTGTTTTGTGGTTTTTATTGAATCTTTTTAATGGCTACAATGGAGGAATTTGTTTCACATATCTGTGTTCTCATGACAGTGTAAACTTTTTAAAATGTTCAGCGTCTTACAAGATTATTTACTGCCGTGTATGCTGCGTTTTAGTGTCTTGATTATGTCAATAATAGTTTCACATTACAACAGGCATGTGCAATTCCTAGTCCTCTGGTATCCCATATCAGTGCATCCAGCTTGCAGAATGTGCTCAAAATAAAATGAAAACCAGGCCAATAAAATATTTTAGCAGCATCTTTTGTCTGGATGAAGTGAAATATCTGGCCAAGACCCAACCTCTTGTCATGATGGTCAGTTGAAATGTGCTGACCAACTTCACATCAGGGTTTAGGTGAAACATACTGACCAAGATTCCCAACTCTTGTCACAGTCAGGTGAACCACACTGACCAAGACAAAACCTCTTGCCAGGGTCAAGTGAAACATACAGAACAGGACCACACCAGCCATCAGGGTAAGATGAAACATACTGAACAAGACCATACCTTTTGTCAGGGTCAGGTTAAACATACTCAACAAGACCTCACCTCTTAACAGGGTAAAGTGAAACAATCTGACCAAGACCCCACCTATTAGCAGGGTCAGGTGATACATACTGACCAAAACCACATTTCTCATCAGGGTCAGGTGATACATACTGACCAAAACCACACCTCATCAGGGTCAGGTGAAACATACTGACCAAAACCACACCTCATCAGGGTCAGGTGAAACATACTGACCAAAACCACACCTCATCAGGTTCAGGTGAAACATACTGACCAAAACCACACCTCATCAGGGTCAGGTGAAACATACTGACAAAAACCACACCTCATCAGGGTCAGGTGATACATACTGACCAAAACCACATTTCTCATCAGGGTCAGGTGAAACATACTAAGACCACACCTCTTGTCTGGGTCAGGTGAAACATACAGACTAAGACCACACATCAGGGTCAGGTGAAACATACTGACTAAGATCACACCTCTTGTCAGGGTCAGGTTAAACATACTGACTAAGACCACACCTCTTGTCAGGGTCAGGTGAAACATACTAAGACCACACATCAGGCTCAGGTGAAATATAATAAGACCACACCTGTTGTCAGGGTCAGGTGAAACATACTGACCAAGACTCTGCTCCTGGAAACAGACTTTCACAGCAGTCTGACCAATGAGCAGGGGCTCGACACTGTGATATAGTTTCTGCAGGATGGGGCAGTCGGCTCCATGCCCAGCCATCCTTATTCATCTCTTGTATCCTGGTAGGTAACAGTGTGGCTATTCTTTGCTCAACCCCAGTAACATACAAGAGCACAGCCACAAAACCTTCACAAATGTTGATCTCACCATTTACCTCTCATTTAACTCACCATCTACTCACAACCTCATTTATCTCACCATCCACCCGAGCCCCACAACCTCTCATTTATCTCACCATCCACCCAAGCCCCACAATCTCTCATTTAACTCACCATCTACTCACAACCTCTCATTTATCTCACCATCCACCCGAGCCCCACAACCTCTCATTTATCTCACCATCCACCCGAGCCCCACAACCTCTCATTTATCTCACCATCCACCCAAGCCCCACAATCTCTCATTTATCTCACCATCTACCCAAGCCCCACAACCTCTCATTTACCTCATCATCTACCAACAATCTCTCATTTATCTCACCATTTACCCGAGCCCCACAACCTCTCATTTATCTTGCCATCCACCCACCTATCATTTATCTCACCATCTACCCACAACCTCTCATTTATCTCACCATCTACCCGAGCCCCACAACCTCTCATTTATCTCACCATCCACCCGAGCCCCACAACCTCTCATTTATCTCACCATCTACCAACAACCTCTCATTTATCTCACCATCTACCAACAACATCTCATTTATCTCACCATTTACCCGAGCCCCACAACCTCTCATTTATCTCACCATCCACCCACCTCTCATTTATCTCGCCATCTACCCGAGCCCCACAACCTCTCATTTATCTCACCATCTACCAACAACCTCTCATTTATCTCACCATTTACCCGAGCCCCACAACCTCTCATTTATCTCATCATCTACCCACAACCTCTCATTTATCTCACCATCTACCCGAGCTCCACAACCTCTCATTTATCTCACCATCTACCCACAACCTCTCATTCATCTCACCATCTACCCGAGCCCCACAACCTCTCATTTATCTCACCATCTACCCGAGCCCCACAACCTCTCATTTATCTCACCATCCACCCGAGCCCCACCTCTAATTTATCTCACCATCCACCCACCTCTCATTTATCTCACCATCCACCCGAGCCGCCCAACCTTTCATTTCACTCAGCATACACCAACCATTTAATTTGTTGTTCAGCCTTCATACCCGTTCGACCAACAACCACCTTCTTAACCCTCCATTTGACAAGCAACAACATGCTAAACCCACGTACAGCCCGAGTTACAAACAATTGCACATGCCTGCCTTTAGATGTACAATATTAATTTCCCATGTATATAAGGTTGTATAATTAAATATGATTTTGAAAATCTGAAGGTGGATTTCTTTTGTTCAGCGTTTGTGTTTGTTGTCTGTACCTGCTGCTGGGGGATTCCGTGGCGAAGTGGTTAAGCTGTCAGCCTCGTGATCAGGTGGTGTGGGTTCGACTCCAAACTCCACCGTCTTTTTCACGGGCGCTTGATGCGGAGTCCCCTGCATCTCGTAGTCGCCCCCTAGTCGTCTTGTCCTTGACTTGCCACTGGGGATGGGCGGCATGAGACGAGAGAGTGAGGATAAAAAGTAGCGCAGTTAATCCTTACTAAAAATAGCCCTAGCAAAATTAATTATGCCATCATCGTCTACGATGGACGGCGGCCTTTGCCTTGCTGTACCTGCTGATGGGTGAGGCTGAGAATTTGGTCTAAATATGCACAAAATCTAACAGCCTGGCATCACCTTCTTCTTCGATCAACTGATGCAATACTTCTAGCCAGGTGAGGTTTACAATGGAAACTGCATTTCAGGTCATTGCTGAATCCCCCACAGCTTTTCGAGCATGGTCGCTTCCCTGGGACAGACTGCCTCTTTTTGGTCTGCATAAGTGGGACAGTACTGCAGAATATGTTCTGGTGTTTGTGCTTGGGTGCTCCACAATCGTATGTGGTGATGTCTCTAACACCCATTATGTTGGTGTATTGTTATTATGTCTACACTTCAGAACTCTTCTAATATGTTGGAAAACCCGTTATTGATTATTTGGTGTGTTATCGTTATGTCTACACCACAAAATTCATCTTCTAGTCTGTATGAAAAGATGTTATTTAACTGTTATTGTTGCTATGATGATTTCTATAACACCTTGCAAGAAATGATGGAAAAAGTTGAAAAAGAGATATCTTGATCATCATTGGCGATTTCAATGCAAAAGTCGGAGAGCCGAAGAGGAGAGAAGTGTTCGAGGAGCTTTTGGTTTGGGACACAGAAATGAGTGAGGAGAAAAACTGGTTGAATTCTACATGGAAAACAACCTCTCCATTGCCAACACCTTCTTCAAACAACATCCACGTAGACTATACACGTGGACCTCCCCTGATGGCAACAGCAGAAACCAAATAGATTAAATCCTGGTACAACAAAGATGGAGATCAAATGTGCTGGCAACAAAAACGCTGCCAGGAGCAGACTGCGATATGGGCCATGAATTACTGTTTGCAGTCTTCAAAACAAGACTACATAGGATCAACAAAGGTTGCCAGCCAATACGCTTCAATGTATCAGCAATACCTACTGAATACAACATCAAAGTAGAAAACAAATTTGAGGCGTTGCTTGCTGTACAGGAAGAGATGACATCTGAGGAGTTGACATCGTACGCAAAGGGATATTTTGATCTCAACAGCGAAAGAAATGATTCCCAAGATGTCGCACAAGACACAGAGCTATATATCAGAGGAAACACAGAAACTCATTGCAGAAAGGCAAAAATTAAAACAAATGGGAAGTAAGATAACCAACACAGCATATAAAAACTGCGAAAGAAAAGTTAGAAGAGAAATAAGAAAAGATAAAAGAAGAGACATAGTAGAAACGTGTAAGGATATAGAAAACCTACAGGAACAAGGCAGAGAGAGAGATGCATTTAAAGCAATAAGAACACCGACAAGGGAGTTCCATCCGGTTCCACATGTCCTAAATGACAAAGAGGATAACACATTAACAGAAACAAAAGACATACTGAATAGATGGAGAGAGTACTGCAGAGACTGAACAGCTTGAAGAAATTATGGCAGGGCACCAACAAAATGATAAAAGTAAAAGTCTTGAGAGCCTGTGTTTCTCCTGTGGCAGTTATGGCTGTGAATCATGGATGATTACCAAAACTTCCAGACAAAGAATCAAATCCTTCGAGTCAAAATGTTACAGAAAGATCCTCAGAATACCATGGACAGAGAAAAAAAACAAATGTAGACATTTGGCAAGAGTTGAGCATAGACGAGAACTGGTTTATCAATTCCATTTTGGCTAGAAAATGCAAGTACTTTGGTCACATCAAGAGACACAACAGTCTTGAGAGAACGGTGATGGAAGGTATGGTGCCAGGCAAAAGAGGAAGGGGTAGACCAAGAAGACGATGGCACCAAGATATCCAGGAATGCCTGAGTATGACTGTGGCGGAGGCTGGTGTTTTGGCAAGGGAACGAGTTTCTTTCAGACAGACTGTGATGGGAGCGACGTTCTACAATGGACATGCTACATGATAATGTTGCTATGTCTACAAGTGTAAGTAAACATTTATCGGAATGGCCAAATACCACACTAAGACAACAACAGAAACAAAACCACAAGTTATGATAAAAAAGCCTTCATTGTGGACATTGAGCAATAAAAATATGAGCTAACGATATGTCTACATCACAAAATGCAACTTTAATCTGTGGGAAAACACATTATTTGTTTGTTCATTCCAGTACCATTTAAGGAGAATTTTTCTGTTCTGAGTCAACACCCTTGCTCTCCGGACAGATCCTGAGGTGCTCAATCCCTGTCAGTAAATTTCGAAGTGTGTAGATACTGAATGGTTCCTATAGCTCGCTGATTGCACACACTCCTGCTCCGTCCTCTCGGGCGTGCCCCCCTCTCTGCTGGACCCTAGTACGATTTTAATCTGTGCACTGTCAGTTCATTGTCAGGGTTTCACTGATCAAAACCTCCACGCTGTGTACTTGGAAACAGGTTGTATTACAGCAGCCTGACCAAATAGGTGGGGGTTATACACTGTAATCCCCTTAGTGGTGAGCCTACTGAGAAACCTTGAATTGCACTACAGCCAGGAAGGACTAGGTCCACTTTCTTCAGTATACCTCAGGATATAAGATCAGCCACAGCAAACCCGATCCCAGAGAAAATTTGTCAACGGCGAAGAACGCAGTATGAGTAGCTTTTAATAGGCCGATACAAATTGTAACGAGTAGTGGGATGATGAATGCATAAACACAAAAGATTCTACTCTGAGATAAACAAAAGATGCATAGGAAAATTCACTTTTCTTTGCTTCAAAACACATAATGTATTATTAAAAACAACATCCACGATCTGCACTGTTGGTTGGCCAGAGGTCAGCATTTATGTTCCATCATCCCATTGGTTGAAGTGTATTTCCAACGCTGTATTTGGCTCACTTTGCCAGCTTTTTTTTAATACGAAAACCTGATTCAAGTAATTTAACAGCACTAGTTTCAGTCAGGGTGAGATGGGGAGGGAGACAAACATCTGGTCAGACAAAACATTCTGATCAGTCAGGGTGAGCCAAAACATACTGGCCAAGACCCTCACCGTGACTTTCACCCTGGAAATGGGCTGTTTTCACGGCAGCGTGGCCAACAAGGCGAAGGATCGATGTGAGTGACAGGCAGATGAAGCCAAGCATAGCCCAACTGCCTGAAAGATCTTGGTTTACCTTCATTAGCACGCTAGGTATGTAAGGAAAGCCACAACCGCCCACCACTAAACGTCCTTTTCTGGACGCACAAAAAAGTAATCTACTCATTGTGAGCATTCAACAACAATCAACAACAACATCATGGTGAGATTGCCAGGTTCATGCACAGCATTCTGTAATCACCTCTATGAGATGCCAGGAAGAAGGGAGTGATTCTGTTCTGTACGCCCCAGGAACCACTTGGGTCGCCAGTGAGCAATGACATGAATAAATTGTTGTAGATTCATTTCAACCAGCCTTTGAAGAACATGTGAAGAGATTTAAATAGGTCAACACCAAGCTGCATATTGAAGCTCGTGAGTGGAGTCGTGCAAGGTTTTAGTGATTGTTGGACAGACTGGCAATAGTTTGTTTATTTCTGTAGTAAATCCTGGAGCAAGTTTATATTTATTTATGGCGGCCACATTTTTTTCATAGACAATGCTAAGTTGAATAATTTACTCAGTGGTCTCAAGGTAAGGTGTCCGCATTGGGTGCCAGAGGCCGCGGGCTTGAATCACGGCGGAGGCCGTAATTTTTTTCATGTGGACCTCCTGGTAAAAATTCACCCGATCTCTGAGTAGCGAGATCAGACTCCCGTGTTCAGTGTTGAGCACTGGACAAAATTTAAAAAAATTATATTTAAAAATCTACCCAAAATTATTTGTACCTTCCCCTAAACCTAGTAAGAGGAGGAAAGTTTAAAATACCTACTATGAATAACTAACTGTGTGACATGGCATAATAACGGCTGTGGTTTGTTAAGAGCAGCATAGATGGCGCCTAAAAGGCTGCTTGTCTACTTTGCTCTAGTGTGTGAGTCTATTAAGATGGACTCGGACATCGGTTTTAACCGCCCTCCATAACAGAGTAATAAGCTGCTCAAGCCTAGTCCGCTAAGCAGGAGTCCTCCACCTGGCTACATCCAGCTCACGCCAGAGCTGGGACCGTCACAGGGGCTTATGCCCTTGTAGAAGTACAGGTCGACTAAGACTTTGAATTTTAACCGTGGAAAATGCCACAAATTTACAATTTCATAGAAAACGCAACTGTCCACCTAACGGAGATAACTCTACATTAAACAAAAGCTGCACATGCACCAGACGGTGAGCTATATTTAGGTCAGTCTAAAGGCATAAATGTTTGCTCTAAACTAAACGGCAAAACATAGATATGAAATGTCACTGAATTGGACTATAGCATATATATATATTTTTACAGAATCAGACTTAGTGATGTTTTTGCACCACCAATGCTTACCAAACGGGATTGAAAATAGTTAACTAGGGCTGCCGAGCTATGTGCGCTGTCATAGTTAATGCTAAGTTGTGGAATTTGCATGTGTTTCATAGCTGATAATTGACAGTCACTTTCTCCTGTTTGTGGTGAGTTCAGGGCTTGTGAGCAGTATGTGATGTGCTGTCTCATATGTATGGGTTGCAGCAGCTGTGAATGATATCAAATGTACATTTCATATCGCTGCGACTCCCTCACAATATAGATTTCCAGACTTCCTGCTGCTACGAGTTCTTGAGTTGTTTTCTCTGTTCCTGCAATGACAATTTGAAACATACAAATGAAACATCAAAATGACAAAGAAATGTTCATTACATTCATTATATAACGCTTCTTATATTGATTGCTTCTCCATTCCAGTGCTTCTCAAATGGTGTTTTGTGGCAAGTAGAAAATACTAGATTTAATATATAAAACACAAAATATATGTATCTGTTTGTTGTATGTATCTTGTTAAAAATTTCATCAAAGGTAAACTCTAGCAACGTGAAAATTGCTCATATCATTCTGTTTGAGAACTTCCAGGTGAACAGATTATTTCCCACACACATGTACGATGGAAGATCTACTCAAGGGAAATGAAATGGCAGTCAAATAAGTTGACCACTGGACCTCTGCTGAATGATATGATGCAGTGGACAGAAAATCAAATCAACCACAAAATAATAGTTAAAATATCCTACAACCCCTCCACCAAGCTGGTTCCAGACCGAGTCTGGCATAGAAATCAACCAATAAAAGCCTGTCAGATTGGGATCAAGTCATACAAAGATCCAGAAATCAAGATTCACACTAAAGTTAGAATAGTCAATGCCAGTGTCAAGTCAGTGCTGCTGTATGGAACATAAACATGGGGAACGAACAAGACAATGTAACAGAGATTCCAGTCCTGTCTTAACAAATGCCTCAGGATAATGGGTATAAAGTGGCAACACATGGTGAGAAATGAAAACCTGTATAAAAAGAGCCAACAAAGTAAGAGAGGAAAATGGAACTGAATAGGTCATACGCTGAAGAAGTCATCGTCACATTTAGCCAAACAAGCTCTCAAATGGAGAAAACATGAGATTGAACTATGATAAATGGTTACACCTGGAAAGAGGTAGAAAGAGTGAACCAGGACCTTGTATACTGGCAAGAGATGGTCAATAGCCTATGCACTGAGAGAAGCGATGGGCTTTAATTGACTCATAGATTGGGACCAAATATTTGATACAGACAGTGAATATCATGTGCTGGTCTCAGCAACCCTTCCAACACTTTAGACCTAGTGATATTTTTCTTCATGAAACGAGAAACCATTGTGATGTCAGCCTCTTGGTTTAGATAATCTCTCATAATCAAAGACCTTTGTGTGTGAAGAAAAACCACATCCTCCCCGAGGTAGTCCTGGTAACTAGGAGTTTAAGCTCTCATGGTAAACTCAATGGCCCTAGAGGAGCAAACCTCGATTTAAAAAAAAAAAAAAGGTTATTCACCACCATATACCTCTGGTTAAGAAGGAGCCAGCGCTGTACTGAGCAGACCTAGGAAAAGAGAACTAGCATTTGTCGTACCCTGACAACTGAGACTAGTCATAAAGGTACAGTGACCCAGGAGATGACAATCCAATGGAGACATTTGGCAGAGGTTCAGTGTTCAGCCACTGTAACTGCTATTTCGTTTCCCTCAAGTAGATCTTACATCATACATGCATGCAGTAGCTTTGGGCATATCATGAGGTTTTTTTTGGGTACAGGACAGCACCGCGTTTGCAGGTATCGTCATTGCTGTATCCTTACCTCACCAGGTTTTTTCTGAGTTGGGTCACCCCAGACCGAAGTCTATTTAAGGTTCTCCAAATTGTCACACTTTTGGCCACAGGCCTAGAGCCTAGGAGAACTCGGTCTAACCGGTAGACAGTGAATAAACATGGTGAACTTGGTTTTGGTACTTTGGAGCACTGCTAATGCACACTCCCTATTGCTTAGTTCAGGACAGTCCCTTTCTGGCTTCTGCCTGAGGTGGGATGAAAGCCCAGCTCGACAATGTCAAAAATGTGGAAAGTCCAAAATTAAAACTCTACCAGCTTCCTATGGAGCATGGGGAGGAAGACTAACGTCTGGTCAGGCACAACATACTGATCAGATATGTTAGTCAGGGTCAAGCAAAATATACTGGCCAAGACCCTCACCTCAGCTTCCTAGTTGCCCTCCCTGGGGCACGGCAGCATGGCTAACGAGGCGAGGGATCGACGTGATCCCCACACTAGTGAGCAACATACAGATAAAGCCAAGCATAAAACAACCACCTGGAGGACCCCTGTCCACCTTCATCGGCACGCTCGAGATGTGAGGAAAGCTACTGCAACCCATCACTTAACGTCCTTTGCAGAACGCACAAAAGAGTAACCTGACTCATTGTGGACAATCGAAACAACAACAACATGTGGAGCATAGGTAATCAGCAAATGCTTGCCAAGTCTCCATATCCGGAGCCATCCATTCCAGCTCTACCCTCATCTTTCATGTTACCTTTACGTGTGTAACATGCTCTTTCTCCTTGAGTGTTTAAGTCTGCCTCTACTTCTCTTGTCTTGAGGATTTCAAAACAGGTCACGGTTTGTAACGCTATCAGCTCTTTCTGACAATGTGTACGCTATCCAACACCTTCTCCTTATGTCAAGTCCTACTCAAATCTGTTCAGTTCTTTCTCACAATGTGTACGCTATCCAACACCTTCTCCTTATGTCAAGTGCTACTCAAATCTGTTCAGTTCTTTCTCACAATGTGTACGCTATCCAACACCTTCTCCTTATGTCAAGTCCTACTCAAATCTGTTCAGTTCTTTCTGACAATGTGTACGGTATCCAACACCTTCTCCTTATGTCAAGTCCTACTCAAATCTGTTCAGTTCTTTCTGACAATGTGTACGCTATCCAACACCTTCTCCTTATGTCAAGTCCTACTCAAATCTGTTCAGTTCTTTCTGACAATGTGTACGGTATCCAACACCTTCTCCTTATGTCAAGTGCTACTCAAATCTGTTCAGTTCTTTCTGACAATGTGTACGGTATCCAACACCTTCTCCTTATGTCAAGTGCTACTCAAATCTGTTCAGTTCTTTCTGACAATGTGTACGGTATCCAACACCTTCTCCTTATGTCAAGTGCTACTCAAATCTGTTCAGTTCTTTCGCAGAGTTCCCTATTAGGGACTTTATCATTCTAGTTTAATCCTACTATTCAGTGCAAGCATCTATTGATGAAAGCTTGAACCTTTTTGATTGAGCTTTTCGTTATTGCCTCTGTTACAGAGACATATAATAAAACAAATTTTACATTGGTGATTTGTATTTGTTGTGGTGGACTGAAAATTTCTTTTCTACTTCTTCGTTCGTTCTTAAACTTCCGATACCAAGCCCTGAAAAGGGCTTTGCAAGCAGCAGGATGTAGTCCAGAGAACGAAATGAGTTGTGTCATAGTTTACAGCTTGACTGCGATATTTGCACCTTTTGGTCTGACACACATGACTTCAGCTGAAGCCTTTCCTCTTTGATCCCTTCTCCTTAGCCAGTCTTCTCTGTTGCAGCCTGTTATCCAGGATGACCACGTGGAAATGTAGAAGGGTCTTGGCAGCTTTTGTTCGCTGGCCCTGACACTAGCTCTTACATCCTGAGGTGCACTGAAGAAGGTGGATATAGGCCCTTCTGGCTGTAGTGCAAGGTGATGCTTCACAGTCGGCTCACCACTATGTAGACCACAGTGTTAATCTCACCTCATTGGCCAGACTGCTGTAACAGCCTGTTTGCAAGCGCACGACAGTAGGTGAGATCTTGGTCAGTATGTTTCACCTGACCCTGACATGAGGCGGGGACTTGGTCAGTACGTTTCATCTGACCCTGTGGGGAGAAAGACTAACATCTGGTCAGGCAAGCATATTAATCGGACATATTAGTCAGGGTCAGGTAAAATATACTGGCCAAAACCCCCCACCTCGATTTCCTCCCTGGAAACAGCTGTTACTGCCAGGCTAATTGGGTGGGGGAACGACGTGATCTCCGCAGTAGACAGCAACACGCAGATGAAGTCAAGCATGGCACAACCGCCTGAAGGGCCCCAGTCCACCTTCATCAGCTCGCTCGGGATGTGAGGAAAGCTACAGCAACCCACCACTAAATGTCCAGCAGCAACAACAACACCAGCAGCAACACCACCACCAGCAGCAACAACAACCACCACCACCACCACCTGATCCTGACATGAGGTTAGGTCTTGGTCAGCATGTTTCACCTGATATGAGATTGCATCAGTATGTTTCACCTGACCTCGATGTTATTCTACTGTCGTAATCCCCACTATCAAGTGGCATGCTCATAAAGAACACAAACCTTCAAGATCACTGGTAATATCTTCAAAGCACTCGTGAATTGAGGGACTAGTGGCTCCAATTTCTGTCGGTTCACGGATATCCTTTTTAGTTTGGACCATCGGCCCGACTCTCTCAGCATCTTTTTGAAGTGAAACATCTGTTGGTAAATGGTACAGACACCAGAAAAATCAGATTTACAGACTAAGACAAATTTCAAGATTAGAGTATATATTTTTCAGAAAAACTAAGTTAATTTGATTGTAACCAAAAAATAACTTAACTGAGTGAAATTTATTTACACAATATAAAAAACTATAATGTGAATTTTATTTATGACAACAACAAAATAAAAACCACAATGTCATTAAAATTATATTGTTATAAAATAAATAAATAAAGTAAATTTAACATTAAAAATAATAAACAATAAAAATATGAATGTTCTATTTCAACCTACAAAAAAAGCGAATTTTAGTTAGACCAACAAATAAAGAATACATTTTGCATTTAGGCGTAGACAACAAAAAAGGCACACACAAAATGGTTACATTTAGAAAATAATAAAGAGCAACAAAGTGAAATTGATATATAGAAGCAAAATAAACATGAATTTTATAGTCCACATTAAAAAAAAATTACATGATTATAATTTTTAAAAAATTATTTTATATTATGACTGCAGAAAAGTAAATTTTATGTTGACAAAAAAAATAGCAAAATAAAAGTAAAATTTGTTATTTAGACCCCTCCAACAACAATAAAGTGAATTATATATTGAGAAAAAGATTTTTTTTAAAGGGCAGGTGGACAGTAAAAATAACAGCTCTATGTCCCAAGAGGAAAATCTTTGTCTGCCAGTCATAAAAACACACCTGACAGAAAAGGCAGCCACCAAGGAGACTACACCTAATGTCCTGAAGACATGTGCCAGTCTCTAGCTACCCAAAATTTTGCAGGGTATGGTATACATATGAAATACCTGGATGGGTCCATATACAAATTTTGTGATTCATGTGGCGAAAACCATTCAAACGATGAAGCAGAGGCAGAGGCTATAAAAACAGCAGTTGAGATTTTGCACCAACAGTTTGACTTGGGCAAATTGTTGCCGATGGATTTGGTAAGTTTTAGTGACTCCAAGTTGGTTCTGGAGGCGCTGAAGAACACACCATACAAAGAAAAGGAGATATTCTTGGTGGGCAGGGAGATCAACAACATCATCACTGCCCACGGGATAAATGTCACCTTACAATGGAGCCCTGAACATAATGGGCTACTAGGGAACGAGATGGCCGACAGATTGGCAAAAATAGGAGCCTCAAAACAACAATTGGATAGACCCTGCAGTAACCACACAGTAAAATGAATTATTAAGAATAATACTCGGGAAATCTGGTTGAACAGGTGCATGACGGGAACAACAGGTCACAGTGTATTTAGCGAAATGTCACAGTCAAAAAGTAACGATGACATAAACTATATAGAAGAGGTCTCATTTTTCAGTTCTGAATAGGACATACCAGAGTCAACAGCCGCTTGAACCGCATCAATCCCCAGCACCTGCACTTGTGCAGACATTGCTCTCATCCTGATCAAACAGTTCAACATTTACTCATTGAGTGCAAAGCGCTTGCGGACATGAGTAAAAGATTCTTACAAGCACTGCAGACAATTGCCAACACACTGTACGGAGCAGTGGAACAACTGAAGAAGACCAGTATCTATATAAGAATGGCATTGGGATGCCAAGAGCAGGCTTGCTCAGCAGCTATGGGATAATTGTAACAGTTCCAGCCCGAGCATGAGCATTTAGGGCAGGGGTGATGTGGTCGGTGACTCTGAGAACAAAGGTACCTGAATGCGTGCCAAGGTCACTCTGTCTGGAAACTACGCCAAGGTCACTCACCGTCTCAACAAAGGAAAACGGAGTTGGGGGGCAAAGAAAGTGTACGGGTAGGAACTGACAACTGGCGTTCCGATTTGGGTAGTGGGGGATGAGTGACAGACGGGAGGGCAGCAGAGCTTGCTGCGATATTTGAGTGACAGGTGTTCAGAGTAATTCGTTCCAATAATGACTGAATAGAGCCATCCCCCAGAGATCCATTGGTCAGCTCTGATACTGCTTGAGACTATATAACACTAGACAAAGTTTAGCTCAAGCAGGATGGCCATGGAGAGGGAATGAAAGCGAGAGAGAGAATGTAGATAGGAGTCTGTTTAGCTCACCGACTTAGTAGAAGTGCGATTGATAGACTGTTGTACGAATGTTAAAGATAGAACAGCATCGCTCAAACAGCATACGCCATTGAGTCAAGGCCAGTCGCTCAAATAGGTGGGCGTCTTGTATAGAGGTAATCTGAATGTGTGTTGTAGGCAGGACACAATGTGAACGAGGTATGTTCTAGTGTTGTGAGTATACATGGAATATATTGAATGCATTATGTCCAGATCGCCCGCCTGAGGGGATTTGAGTGAGGAAGAGTTTTTGAGAGTGTGTTGAGGATGCAGATAAGGGAAGGGGTGTGTGATGTGTGTACGGCAATAGAACTGGGTTTTGATAGTTGGGAATTCCATCAATAGCTAATGCTTAAAATTTCCACTTTAGTTAATATTTATATACACATATATATACTTATGAATATTTAGTTAAGATGATATTTCTTGTATTGTGTTATAATTTCATTGCACTCACTTTAATAGTGTTGTAAGATTATGATATAATAAATATGCCAGCTGCTGTGTGCTATGTCATTTGCTGTGTGAGGTCATGAATGTTGTGGTTGAGTGTGGGAACGTTTTAGTTAGAATACCCTAGTGCAACTAGTGGGATCTGCTACATAATAACAACAATATGTCCCAAGAGGAGCTTAAAGAATTATGTGAAAGTTAGCATCAGCGAGTGGGACTAGCAACATCAGTGAGTGGGACTAACACTATCAGCGAGTGGGACTAACACCATCAGCGAGTGGGACTAACACCATCAGCGAGTGGGACTAACAACATCAGTGAGTGGGACTAACACCATCAGTGAGTGGGACTAACACTATCAGCGAGTGGGACTAACACCATCAGCGAGTGGGACTAGCAACATCAGTAAGTGGGACTAACAACATCAGTGAGTGGGACTAACATCAGTGAGTGGGACTAACATCATCAGCGAGTGGGACTAACACCATCAGTGAGTGGGACTAACACTATCAGCGAGTGGGACTAACAACATCAGCGAGTGGGACTAACATCAGCGAGTGGGACTAACAACATCAGTGAGTGGGACTAACAACATCAGTGAGTGGGACTAACATCAGTGAGTGGGACTAACATCATCAGCGAGTGTGACTAACAACATCAGCGAGTGGGACTAACAACATCAGTGAGTGGTGGGACTAACAACATCAGTGAGTGGGACTAACAGCATCAGTGAGTGGGACTAACAACATCAGTGAGTGGGACTAACATCATCAGCAAGTTGGACTAACAATATCAGAAAGTGGGACTAACAACATCAGAAAGTGGGACTAACAAATATCAAGGGTATGTAACTCACCTCCTTGCCTTCCAGCAGCGTGATTGCTGTTCCTGATCGGTTAGCTCGGGCTGTTCTGCCCACTCGATGGATATATGTTTCAATGTATGCAGGCGCATCGTATGATATCACATACTGCACATTTTCAATGTCCATGCCCCTGGTCATCACATCGGAGCAGATTAGACTGTAAAATAGAAATAATAATAATAATAATGTTTGCTTAGGCGTCAAAGGCCTATTGTGACGAACGACCACTACCAAGTCCAACTTACTAAGGATTGTTCATGCGTAGTGTTTCGGCCGAAATCCCTACAGACTCCACAGGTGGAGCCAAGTACTCCGCAACCTCGGGATGAGGGCCGCGAGGAGTGTGTGTTGAACCAATGTTTGTGTTGGCTTTTCTTGTATGTCTGTGTCTGACTGCCTGTTTCTTCCCGTTCTGCCCCGTAGCGTCTGGATTGTGTCCACCTTCGGGTCAGCCTGACTCTTGCTGTGCTGAGAATACTGGGTTGGGAGAGGTATGGTGTAACCTCCGGTGAAGAGGGTGGGGCACGAGGAAGTCAGCTTCAGTCCTAGCAGGAAGGCCCTTGAGTAGTGAAAGCCTGTGCTGGATTCTGTGGTACAGTCAACACCATCCTGGACTGCTTTCTCACAGTTTAAGCCAGGCACAGTCGCAGCATAACAACAGCATAACCGAACTAAAGCACATGAATTCCACAGAATAAAGTCCTTGATACCACCTGCTGAAGGAGTTGTGAATTATAATCCGAACAGGAACTAGCAAACAGCAGAAAATGACAAACACCAGAGCTAGTCGAAAGCACAGCCAGTCAAGCGCGGTCATCTTCATTTTTTTAAAAGAGAAAGATATTATTTATTTGTTTTGTTTAGACCCTCTTAGAATACACATTCCTCCCCTCCCTTGTTGTTATAGTTGTGCATCGCTATACAAACAGCCGGTCACATGAACTACTTAAATTGTAAACAAAGAAAGTTTGTTCATGACAACAATCACAAGACAAGAATGTATCTGCATTCGAGTATCATATATAACGAACAACAGAAAAGTAAGTAAAGTAATGGGCAGCCCGGAATTTGAACTCAGGACCACCAGATGATGAAGGGAGGAAGACTAGCGTCTGGTTAGGCACAACATACTGATCTGACATGTTAGTCAGGATCAGGTAAAATATACTGGCCAAGACCCTCACCTCAGCTTCCTCGTAGCTCTACCTGTAAAAGGGTTGTTTTCATGGCAGTCTTGCTAACGAGGTGAGGGATCAACATGATCCCCACAGTAGTGAGCGACAGACAGATGAAGTCAAGCATAGCACAACCACCTGGAGGACCCCGGTCCACCTTCATCAGCTTGCTCTGGATGTGAGAAAAGCTATGACAAACCGATACTTAACGTCCTTTTCAGATAGCACAAAAGAGTAATCCTACTCATTGTGGGCATTCAACAACAACAACAACAACCAGATGACGACAACGCCATTGGAACAAGATAGAATGAGAGAGTTAAGATACTAGACCAGCGAGACACTAAAAAATGTTTCACAGCTGGGGTGGTCTTTCGTCATTCAGCAATTGCAACTTTGGAATATAGTTCAATCCAGACAAATTTATAGAATTACTTTCTATCATCAAGCACAGACCAAACATATCTATCTATGATCTTTGCGCGTCAAATACGGTGTATATAGCAGAAACAAATGATTTCCAGTTGTAACAGTGTGAGGCCACTGTTTTTAGGTCTTGTATGGTGCTGAGGACCATAGTTGAGCCCTCTCGGATGATTGTTCTTTTGAGTGTTTCCTTGTGGGTCTCTCTCTTTTTCAAATGCCCCTTGGTGTCCATTTGAGACCTTGCAATGGAAGGCGGTTGTTGTTCATTCTAAGTAAATGTTCGACGTACGTCCATCGTTTTTTTTATGATGGTCGACGCGTACAGTTGGTTTGTGTTTGTTCTTATCGAGTCATTAGTTATGAACTGGTCCCGGCGGATATTCAATAATTTTCTTAGACATTTATTGTTAAAGACATTTAGTTTGTTTTCCAGCGCTTTTGTTGTCTTCCAGCATTCACATCAATATGTCAGGACTGATATTACGATTGAGTTGAATAGTCTGAGCTTGGTATGTTTGCTCAGTGTCGTTGATTTCCAGATGTTGGTGAGCTGATTAAAAGAGCACGAGGCCAAAGCAATTATAGTAGACATTTTGTTCATGGTATTTCCATCTTGTGTCCTTTTGCTTCGTAGGTATGTGAAGTATTGGACATTTAGACATTTCACATGTAGCTTGATATCAACCGCTGTGGCTATAGAAGCCATGACTTTCATCTTCTGAGACATTGATTTGAAGTCCTATCTATTTTGACAATTGGCATAGTCTATCTATATTTTCTTGTGTTTTTTCATTCATGATACTCAGTAGCACTAGGTCGTCTGCAAAATCAAGATCTTCTAAGGTCTTGTTATCTGTCCATTCACAAACTAAAGTAACAATGACACATCTCAACAACACAACCTAAAACAAAAATGCCACATCCCAAACAACTACACATCACAAACAATAATAACACATCTCAAACAACACATCCCAAACAACAATGCCACATCTCAAACAATAATGACACATCACAAACTAAAGTAACAATTACACATCTCAACAACCACACATCACAAATGCAATGACACATCCCAAACAACAAAGACACATCATAAAGTAACGATGACACATCTCAAAATCTCATCCCAAACAACACATCCCAAACAACAATGACATCACAAACTAAAGCAACAACCACACTTCACAAACTTAGGTAATAACTACAATCTCACAGCTGAAGTTTCCCCTGAGCAAACTTGCGGATGATTCGCTCTCTCTTCTCTGTGTGAACCGCAGACGAGAGCTCAGCGACCTTGAGACCTTCCATCTGTTTGGCAATCAGGTAAAGTCTACAGATGAGAAAGCATAAACAGGACAATTAATTTGATACAGGACAATTAATTTGATGAGTTAGAGCAGCAGACGTCACACTTTCTGAGTGGCCTGCAACCATGGAGCGCAGTCTGTATGAGGTAACACCGTAACGCAGTATTATAGTATATAAATATCCGTTTAACACCCTGTAAGGCACAGGTCTTCTTACTTGGAATCCTAGTATTCAAACAGACATGGTGTTAATGTCTGTTGCCAGGTTGCTGGCTTACTAGGCCTTGGGAAAGGTACAAATTATTTTGGTAGATTTTTAACTAGAGTTTTCAATTTTGTCAAGCAGCAGCTGTTAAACCTACTCTTTTTCGATTTCTGCCAAGGGATTTTTAACGTGCTCGACACTGAACACAGGACTCCGATCTCACTACCCAGAGACCAGGTGAATTTTTACTAGAGATCCACATGAAAAAATCCCGGTCTTCACTGTGATTTTAACCCGCCACCTCCGGCACCCGAGGCATACACCTTACTTTGAGACCACTGAGTCCCTCCCCATAGGTCTTCAATAAGTACTTACCAATCCCCCCTGTCTTGGGCCAACCATTCCAGCTCCTTTCATCGTGATCTTAACATTCTATTTCAATCTCTCTGTTCTGAACAGGCAGCTGACAGAGATATTGCCTTCCCTCCATCTTATCTGCATGCTGTCTGGGACTCTGCCATAAACTCAACGGACCCTGGTTATACAGGCAGATTACTTGACGATCTACGAGTATTTATGCGCCTGCAGTGTGTTTGTCGTTGTTTTTGTTGTTCTCCATGTTTCAGAGCAATACAATAGAACGCGTCAATACATTGGAGTTGAAGATCTTAATTTTTGTGCTTGACTTAATATCATTTGATTTTCATGTAGCCCAATGCAATGAATTACCTTTAAGTGTTTTTACAGACTTTTGACATTCAGTACCTCTGCAGCTTCGATCTATTTACTTCTACATAGCCAAATGCAATGAAAGCTCCTCTTGTATTCTTATTTTCTTCTTCGTACGCTGTCAGACTTGAATTTTTTCAAAGAAAGCAGCTGTTATTCTGAGGCTGTTGACACTGCTATAGAGCTTGTCTAGTGTTGGCACTGATGATGGTGACATGTGCTTTCTCTGCTTCTCGTATGTCGGGCAATTTTGCAGCAGATGTTCAGAGGTAATTTTCCCAGTACCACATGTGCGTTCGTCAGTAGCACCTATTTTCAGTTTATTGAATAGATGGTACCTCAGGCTGTTATTGCCTGTGCGGAGTCTGGACCACCACCTGCTTTCGCCTGTTCAACTGGTAATAAGCATCATTTTTTGTGTAGCCAGTATGCTCTGTTTTCCATATATCTTGCTCTAATAAACCTTTTGGACTCTTCGTAGGTTACACTTGAATGTGGTTGTGGTAACCTTCCACCTTCTTTCACCAGTCTGTCTGCATTCTCGTTGCCTTGAATGTTAGAGTGGGAAGGGACCCAATGTACTACGACTCGTCTGCGTTTGGACTGGCGGACTCAGCCAGATTACATCAGTGCAGCTTGTTCCCAGGGCCATCACTTAGTTGCGGAATAGGGTCTTGATCAGCTCTGGTTTGCTGACCCTGATGCAATCTGCCAGCTATGGCTCGCTGGTTGATTTTGGCTCATTCATGACTGCATCGTTGGCCCAGTGGTTTCAATCTGTGGCTGTTGATGAAGCTGGTATTCACTGGATTTTCACAATTAATCTTCAGCTGTCATGTTTGGCATTAATCCTGTAGTCTCAAACAGTCCGAGTTTAACAAAAATAACAAACAAAGCTGCACATGATATTAGGTAAAGTGCTGCCCCTACCTGTGAGTCGACTCCACAGAGTTTGTGAAACACAGAACTTGCTGAAACTTTTGGTTTATGATGAAATGGAACAGGATGAGAGGTTTCTCTGCTTTTTTGCAGTCCATGAATTTTTCCTGATTGAAAGTTGATGCAAACAATTTTAATTAATTCTTCTTACAGATCAATGTAGAAAAATAATAGAACAATGAGGATAAATGTCTTCTTACAGATCAATGTCAATAAAACATAGAACTATGAGGACAAATGACTTCTTACAGATCAATGTCAATAAAACATAGAACTATGAGAATAAATGACTTCTTACAGATCAATGTCAATAAAACATAGAACTATGAGGATAAATGACATCTTACAGATCAATGTCAATAAAACATAGAACAATGAGGATAAATGACTTCTTACAGATCAATGTCAATAAAACATAGAACAATGAGGATAAATGACTTCTTACAGATCAATGTCAATAAAACATAGAACTATGAGGATAAATGTCTTCTTATAGATTAATGTCAATAAAACATAGAAGGTAAAGGTTGCTGTCCATCGTAGACGATGATGGCACAATTTATTTTGCTAGCGCTATTTTTTGTAAGGATTAACTGCGCTACTTTTTATCCTCATTCTCTCGTCTCGTGCCGCCCGACCCCAGTGGCATGTCAAGGACAAGACGACTAGGGGGTGACTACGAGATGCAGGGGACTCCGCATCAAGCCCCCGTGAAAAAGATGGCGGAGTCCGGAGTCGAACCCACACCACCTGATCACGAGGCCGGTGGCTTAACCACTTTGCCACGGAATCCCTGTAAGGTTCAAAACACAGAAAAATGAGGATAAATGGCTTCTTACAGATCAATGTCAATAAAACATAGAACAATGAGAATAAATGACTTCTTACAGATCAATGTCAATAAAACATAGAACAATGAGAATAAATGACTTCTTACAGACCAATGTAAATAAAATAGAACAATAAGGATAAATGGGTTCTTACAGATCAATGTCAATAAAACATAGAACAATGAGAATAAATGACTTCTTACAGACCAATGTAAATAAAATAGAACAATAAGGATAAATGGGTTCTTACAGATCAATGTCAACAGAACCTGCCCCTGGACACCACTTGCCTTAAGCAATATAAAAGTCACTAAATAGATTCCAAACTTTTGTACCACAATGCAGAAAGAAGAGAGGGAAATACGATGATGATGAGACACGTGATTATGGAACAACACAATACCTAGACCATCTGATATCTGCCTAAACCTTCTGGAAGCATGCAACATGGATGACATGTTGAGGGGGAATTGCAAGGCAATTCACCTGGCTAAACATTGAAAATATGACGTCTGACGTGGCACCCAGGACACGGAAAGTAAGTTAGAAAGAGATATAGGGGATGGCGTGGTCTGGTGGTTAAGTGATACGGCAACAACAATTTTTACAAAAATTTAAAAAAGGAGATATAAGAAACAGGAATTGATATAGTATGACAAGATATCAGTAGCATTTAATGTAAGGAGAAGACTGGCATTGGATAGGATGCACACTGTAGAAAACAGTTGATAGCATTAGAAAACATGCTCTGTTTTGAAATCCCCAAAGCAAGGAAAAGGAGTGACAGATTTAAACACTCATGGGGTATCAAAGCCAGATACATGACCAAATGGGAAACCGAACATACTGGTTACACCAAAAACGATGCCTATTACCAGTTGAACCGAAGAGAGCAGGTCGTTGTCTTCAGACTTCGCACTGGCCACAATAGACTGAGGCACCACCTATTCAACAAATTGAAGATAGGGTGTACCGACGAATGCCCGTGCGGTACTGGGAAAATGACCGCTGAACATCTGCTGCAGAACTGCCCGACATACGAGGATCAGAGAGAGCAGATGTGGCCATCACCAGTGGCAACACTAGACACGCTCTATGGCAGTGTCGACAGCTTCAGGATGACCGCCGCTTTTTTCGAAAAAATAATGGTTACTGTCTGACTGCGTACGCAGAAGAAGAAACACTCATGGAGAAGATAACTTCCAACACAGAAGACGTGGACAGAGCTGGAATGGATGGCGTAGGGTAGGAATACTTGATGTATATTTGTTCAGGGCCTAGCAGGTATTTGATTGATTGATTGGGATATAAGTCATGCCTACCTTTAAAAGTGCTGGTGTTGAAAACTGATCAATTGTTTGTGTTTCTGAGGATAAAGCAACAGCTTATCTTAAAGATTTGAGAACATATGTCCAATCATAGACAAGTCAATAACAGTATATCTGTAAAATTTTTCTTTTTCGTTTTTTCTCTTTTCTTTGCGTTTGCCTTATTTCTCTATTCCCCAAGGCAGTGTGCGTTACACTGTTGTTTTTATTTTGCGCCTGTCGGCCCAGTGTATCCGACTTCAGCATGCATTTTATGTAAGGGTCTGCTTCCTCCTACATTTTCTAAGGGTTTGCTACCCCAGGGTAACGGCCGGTGCTGTGATGGGGATCGAACCCAGGACCTTCTGGTTGTGAGCCGTGTCACTTAACCACTAGCCCATGCTGTCGCCTCTGTAAGATTTGAGAACATATGTCCAATCACAAACAAGTCAAACTCAGACAAAGTGAATAAAAAAACAGATGGAACCATTAAAAAAACATGAATGAAACTGACATATTTAAACAACTAACAAATATGTTCATTTCAAGTGCCATCTCCACATTGGGTTGGCCATAATGGATCTTGACCATCCTGGATCTTGCCATGATGGTGCCCTGAGACTAGCAGTCAGCTATGGGTCGCTGACTGCTGCAGCCCATGCGCTGCTCAGCATTTTAAACCCAAGAATTGTTTTTTCAGCAAACATGTTGTCTTTTGATATGACCAATGTTCTTAACTGTCTGACTAACTTCATTCATCAATTCTCTTAGCATCGCAATTTTCTCTAAGACTTCCTTATTTGTTTAACTTTTTTTCCATGACATGCATCACATACATCTACATTTCAAAAGCATTCATTTTTTGCAAACTGTTTATCCATTCTTCACGTTTCAATGTTATACAGTTTTCTTCTTTGACATCCGTTCTAAAAGAGACATTATGATGTAATTTACAGCGAGGCTGTGTTATCAGTGCCTTTTGAGCCACCACATCTGATTTCAGCTGACCTTTTTTGGCACTGGGTGTACCTTCCCACTGCAATCCCTATTCTCTTAGCCAGACTACACTGGCGCAGGCTGTTTCCAGGGCAGCCACTTGGAGGTGGAATATTGTCTTGGTCAGCTGTGGTTCGCTGACCCTGATGCAAACAGTCAGCTGAGAGTGACTGGCTGCTGTCAGCTCATTCACTGATACATCCAAGATGTTGCTCCCTAGTTTACCAATTTTCTTCTGGGTTAATCGAGCTGTATGCGGTCTGGTATTATCATGATGGAGCAGTACTCTTCTAGTCAGGAGACCTGGATGTTTCTTCAAATTGCGTCCCGAAGCATCAAAATAACTTCACAGTACAATACAGCATTCACATTGTCACCTTTCTTCTGTAAATTGATTAACAGCATTCCATGAGAATTCCAAAACACTGTAAGCATAACCATCCCTACGTAACCTTGAATTTCTTGGCAGAAGGTAAAGAAGGATATTTCCATTGCATTGAAGCAGGCTTTGATTTGGGTTGGTAGTGATGCATCTGTGATTTGTCTCCAGTAACAATCCTGTTCAGCATGTCTTCTCCTTCACCTGCATACCGACTGAGACGCTGCAAGATTTGGCCTATTCAGTTCATTTTGTGTTCATCTGTCAGTTGCCTGGGTACCCACTGTGAATACACTTTCCAGAAATTCAATTGAATATGCATTATACTGTAAGCTAAGCCATGTGAACACCCTATTGCAGTTGTTACAGAGTCTATCGTTACTGGCCTGTCAGCTTGAATCGAATCATCTCCTAAAACCCCAAAATACCAAATTAAGTCTAAATGGCAAATTCCTGCAGCCAAACGACAACCCAACCTACCTGGGAGTCACATTTGATCGGCGCATGACATGGAAAAGTCAGATTGAGAGAAACCGAATGAAAGCCAGAGAAAGAATGGCAATCATGAGGAAACTTGCTGGCACAAGCTGGGGAGCAGACGAAGGCATACTAAAGAAACTGTACACTGGAAGAGTGAGACCAGTTCTCGAGTATGGCATTGCGGCATGGACAACAGCAGCGAAGGCGAACTTCGATAAAGTTAGCAAACTTCAAAACCAAGCCATGAGAATTATAACAGGTGGCATGAAGTCAACGCCAATTGTAGAACTTAAAAAGATTACAAAACTGCAATCCATGACCGATAGAAGAGACTGCAGAGCCCAGCTGCAGTCAGAGAAACTCCGAAGGCTGACCGACCATCCAATGCACCAGAGACTAAACAATTTGGGAAATGGGAAACTAAAGCGGAGAAACTTTGCAGAAATAGCCAAAGCAAAGATGCACGAAGATCCCATAAACGCACTAACAACACCAAAACCCATCACTACTGTACGAAAACCTACCTGGAGGCAGGATATATTTCCAGAGGTGGTAGAAAATATACCAGGTATTGCAAACAAAAACTGCCAGACTGAAAAAGAAAGGAGAGATACTACCCTAGGCTTCATAACGAAAAGCTACCCAAGCATGGACTGGACCCATGCATACACCGACGGTTCTGTAACAAACACAACACAGAACGGAGGGGCAGGAGCATTCCTAACCTACCAAATGGCAGAAAGATAGCACTGTCATTCGCTACTGGTAAGTACACAAGCAATTTCAGAGCGAAGGCAGAGGCACTGAGGGCGGCAGTGGAAGAAATGGTGACACACAGTGAAAATGAAAGCCATATAGTCCTGCTTACAGATGCTCTCGCCGTAGTCACAGCGCTAAAGAGCCAGAAAAATACTGAGCTTAATGACTTAAGAGCAGCACTCTGCAAACTGTGCCAGCAGTCCGCACCAAAAAGGGTAGTGGTACAGTGGGTCCCATCACACTGCAACATCCAAGGCAACGAGGAGGCAGACAGACTGGCAAAAGAAGGTGCAAAACTACCACAAACAGATACCAGTATGACGTACGAAGAGTCAAAACGGCTTATCAAAGCCAGATACATGACCAAATGGGAAACCGAACATACTGGTTACACCAAAAACGATGCCTATTACCAGTTGAACCGAAGAGAGCAGGTCGTTGTCTTCAGACTTCGCACTGGCCACAATAGACTGAGGTACCACCTATTCAACAAATTGAAGATAGGGTGTACCGACGAATGCCCGTGCGGTACTGGGAAAATGACCGCTGAACATCTGCTGCAGAACTGCCCGACATACGAGGATCAGAGAGAGCAGATGTGGCCATCACCAGTGGAACTGCAAGACAAGCTCTATGGCAGTGGCGACAGCCTCAGGATGACCGCCGCTTTTTTCGAAAAAATAATGGTTACTGTCTGACTGCGTACGAAGAAGAAGAAGTTGAATCATCTCCCCCAACAGCCGCATAGATGCTTATGTTGGAATCTGAACAGGACGACCAGGTCGTGATTTATCAGCAATATTTTAGCGTCCTTAAGAAATACATCAACTCAGTTATGCACCGCTTTATATAACAAACACTTCTTACTGTAAACAGGAATAGTTTCGTTATGAACATCCTTTGCAAAACACCCTTTTGGTTCCCTCAACCCCCCCACCCCAAACATGCAGCAACACAAGTTGTTCTTTGATTGTGCACTTTGTCAGCTTGGATGCCATTTTGTATCTGAGCTGCGCATGCAGCATCTAGTATCTGCTAACTAAAGTAATCACAAAGCTGGATGTCGTTGCCACCTAATGATACCTTTAGAAACTACTAAGTACATTTTTCACCTATTGCACATCAATTTGTGACCTACTTACTGACTTACCCTCATACTTTAAATTCATGCCACTGTGTTGTTTCTTAAACACAGCCGATAAATGTTTTTTTTTCTTGATTTTGCTCTAACGTCCTGAGCGTTATAGACTAGCAAAGTGGGTAGCTTGGCTTGAAAACATTCTTGATGTTGCCCAAACCATTTAATTCTGTCTATAGATGTTCTTCAGCAGTTAGTGGCATGGCTTACAATGCAAACATGCTTGTGTTCGGATTCTTCTTCTTCGTTCTGAAAAGGATGTTTTGTCGTAGTTTACAGCAAGGCTGCAGTATCTACGCCTTTCTGCAGATACATTCAGTTTCAGCATGGCACATTTTTAAGAGTTAATATGCCTTTTTGCTCTCCAATCTCTATGATCTGAGTCAGGCCGCAGCCTGTTTCCAGGGTCACCAGTTTGGAGGGAGGGATTGGGGGGGGGAGAGAAAGGAAGATAAGCTATGAGTCATGTTTCATTCACTGCATTTTCAGATTTATGAAACATGAAGATCATGCCATTATAGGATGTAAATTTATTTTTTAAATGTGTACTAAATCCGGATACACTGAGTCGCTAAGACACAATGCACTCCCCTTACATAAAAACAAGGAGAAAATTGCAAAACGTAAATGCCATCTGTAAACACTGTCTCACCTTGTGTTCCAGCTTCAAGGCCTTGTGAAGACGCAGTCACAGTCGAGCCCTTTGTCCCCGGAGCAACGGCAGCAAACAACAGTGGCAGAAACAGATTCATCTGCTCGAGTTTCTCAGGGTTTTGTGATAATGTCGCAGAAAAAAGCAGTTTCTGAACCTTTCGTTAAAAAAAAGGGATATTTTGAAACGGTTCAGTTTGTACAAATCTAACAGAGCTATAGGGAGAAAGAAACTACTTAAATTTTATATGAGGCCGCCTTCTTTTTCTTCGTTCGTTCTCAATCTCCCGCTGCCAAGCCATGAACAGGACTTTGCAAGTAGCAGCAGGATGTAGTTCAGAAAACGGAATGTGCTGTCACTAGTTACAGTTTAACTGCAATATTTGAACATTTCGATCTGACACATCCATCTTTAGCAGGTATATGAGGACTACTGGATAAGAAGGGACAACTGGCTGTGAGTAGAAAATTTCTTTTTTCTATCAAAGATAAAATAAAAACTGAGCCTGCAGCCAGGGGTGGATTAACCATTAAGCAAAATAAACACGCGCTTGATAAAATAAAAACCGAGCCTGCAGCCAGGACTGGATTAACCAAATTATACAAGCGCTTGATAAAATAAAAACCGAACCTATAGCCAGAGCTAATTAACCATTAAGCAAAAATTAACACGCGCCTACGGCATCAATACAAGAGGGATATCAAGCAATTATAACAAACAATATTAACAAAATTGTTTATAAAATTACAAATCTAGCCTTAAATATAAACAACTATCATGTTACAGTCATTAAGCATGAGCTCAGAGCCCCTTGGATATGTAATGCTTTTTGAACTTACAAGATTATATAAATAATTATTTGGATTCTGCTATAACTCTGTAACTTAATATCCATAGTAGTGCGCTCAATGACGAGTCCTGCATTACACTACAGCTAGGTGGACCACAGTCCAAGAATGCCTCAATATGTAAGAGCCAATGTAACCCACCACCGAAGAGACATCATTAAGGGTTGGTCTAACTAAGTATCAGTGGCTTCCACAACAACTCCATTAACGAAGTCTCTAGAGTCTAGATATCTGGAATTTTTTGTTTTTGCGTTCGCCTTATTTCTCTAATCTCCAAGGCGGTGTGCGTTGCACTGTGCTTTTTATTTTGCGCATGTCGGCCCAGTGCATCCGACTTCAGCGTGCATTTTATGTAAGGGTCTGCTGCCTCCTGCATTTTCTAAGGGTTTGCTTCCCCGGGGTAACGGCCGGTGCTGTGATGGGGATCGAACCCAACACCTTCGGATTGTGAGCCGTGCCACTTAACCACGCCGTCCCCTAGATCTCTGATTGACACATTGGTCTTGTCACTGTCAACTACATGGTTTGAGTAGTTAGTTAGTTGCCTATTTGTCTTGATGTTGTAACTTGTGCTGTATTTGGATTAAAGTGGAGCAACTGCGCTGGTCATCAACATCACTCTCTGGTCCCAACCTACCTTGGACCAGTGGCAAGACTTAAGTCAAGATGACTGGAATAACTCAGGATACAGGCACTCTGGTTCCATTGAGAACAGGAGTCACTTGAAACCTACAGGATTCAATGTGTCATGGACATATTGCTAACCGGGCAGGGTCCAATCTTTTCAAGGCGTTGTGCGAGTCCATTATTATTGGCCGTGCTTATCTCCTTGGCCTTGTCCCCTGTAGTGTTTTTGGGTAGAAGTTCCTTGGTCTTGTCCCCTGTAGTGTGTTTGGGTAGTAGTTCCTTGGCCTTGTCCCCTGTAGTGTGTTTGGGTAGTAGTTCCTTGGCCTTGTCCCCTGTAGCGTGTTTAGGTGGTAGCTCCTTGGGTCTTGTCCCTGTCAACTGTTGTGTGTTTGGGTAGTAGTTATTTGGTCTTGTCCCTGTCAACTGTAGTGTGTTTGGGTAGTAGTTCCTTGGTCTTGTCCCTGTCAACTGTTGTGTGTTTGGATAGTAGTTCCTTGGTCTTGTCCCTGTCAACTGTAGTGTGTTTGGGTAGTAGTTCCTTGGTCTTGTCCTTGTCAACTGTTGTGTGTTTGGGTAGTAGTTCCTTGGTCTTGTCCCTGTCAACTGTAGTGTGTTTGGGTAGTAGTTCCTTGGTCTTGTCCCTGTCAACTGTAGTGTGTTTGGGTAGTAGTTCCTTGGTCTTGTCCCTGTCAACTGTAGTGTGTTTGGGTAGTAGTTCCTTGGTCTTGTCCTTGTCAACTGTTGTGCGTTTGGGTAGTAGTTCCTTGGTCTTGTCCCTGTCAACTGTTGTGTGTTTGGGTAGTAGTTCCTTGGTCTTGTCCCTGTCAACTGTAGTGTGTTTGGGTAGTAGTTCCTTGGTCTTGTCCTTGTCAACTGTTGTGCGTTTGGGTAGTAGTTCCTTGGTCTTGTCCCTGTCAACTGTAGTGTGTTTGGGTAGTAGTTCCTTGGTCTTGTCCCTGTCAACTGTAGTGTGTTTGGGTAGTAGTTCCTTGGTCTTGTCCCTGTCAACTGTAGTGTGTTTGGGTAGTAGTTCCTTGGTCTTGTCCCTGTCAACTGTTGTGCGTTTGGGTAGTAGTTCCTTGGTCTTGTCCCTGTCAACTGTAGTGTGTTTGGGTAGTAGTTCCTTGGTCTTGTCCCTGTCAACTGTTGTGTGTTTGGGTAGTAGTTCCTTGGTCTTGCCCCTGTCAACTGTTGTGTGTTTGGGTAGTAGTTCCTTGGTCTTGTCCCTGTCAACTGTTGTGTTTGGGTAGTAGTTCCTTGGTCTTGTCCCTGTCAACTGTTGTGTGTTTGGGTAGTAGTTCCTTGGTCTTGTCCCTGTCAACTGTAGTGTGTTTGGGTAGTAGTTCCTTGGTCTTGTCCCTGTCAACTGTAGTGTGTTTGGGTAGTAGTTCCTTGGTCTTGTCCCTGTCAACTGTTGTGTGTTTGGGTAGTAGTTCCTTGGTCTTGTCCCTGTCAACTGTAGTGCGTTTGGGTAGTAGCTCCTTGGTCTTGTCCCTGTCAATTGTAGTGTGTTTGGGTAGTAGTTCCTTGGTCTTGTCCCTGTCAATTGTAGTGCGTTTGGGTAGTAGTTCCTTGGTCTTGTCCCTGTCAACTGTAGTGCGTTTGGGTAGTAGTTACTTGGTCTTGTCCCTGTCAACTGTAGTGCGTTTGGGTAGTAGCTCCTTGGTCTTGTCCCTGTCAATTGTAGTGTGTTTGGGTAGTAGTTCCTTGGCCTTGTCCCCTGTAGTGTGTTTGGGTAGTAGGATCAAAATGCTGTTCAGTGATTGAGCTGTAGAGGTCAGTGACCGAAAGTTGACTGCTAGGGTCAGGGCCAGCGACTCAGAGGTACCAAGACCCGTCTCCACCTCTATGTGGTGATCCTGTATAGCAGGTTGCAACAAGGCAGACTACTAAGGAGAAGGAAAGCAAAGAGGAAAGGCTAACACAGTACCCAGAAAGTGACATGCTGAAGTCAGATGTGTCGGGCCGAAAGGTGCAAATATTACAGTGAAGCTGTAAACTACGACACAACGCATTCCGTTCTCCGGACTACATCCTACTACTTGCACAGCCTTTTCGAGGCTTGCTAGCGGGAGTTTGAGAACAAAGAAAGAAGTAGTTTGAGTAGTAGCTTGTCTCTTTCAGCTGTAATGTGTTTGTTTGGGTAGTCACTTGTCCCTCTCAACTGTGCTGTGTTCGGGTAGCAGCTTGCCCCTGCGCTAGTAAATCCTGGGTTGTGAATGAGAGTCACAGTTGAATGGGAGAGGTAATGGGACATCATCGCTGGACTATGCTTAGGGCACCAGGCGGGATCAAGATGCTGAGCAGCGCATGAGCTGCAGTGGTCAGCGACCCATAGCTGCCACGACCCTTCTACACCTCCACGCGGTGATCCTGGATAACAGGCTGCAGCAGGGCAGACTGGCTAAGGAGAAGGGATCGAAGAGGGAATGCTAACCCGGTACTAAAAAAATGCTTGCTGAAGTCGGAGCGTTGTACCAAAAGGTGCAAATATCGCAGCCAAGCTGTAAACTATGACACAACGCATTCCGTTCTCTGGACTACATTCTGCAACTTACCCTTTCAGGGTTTGGTAGTGGGAGATTGAAAACGAACGAAGAAGAAGAGGGTACCAGGCGGAATTAATCCTTCCCTGCCTGCAGGGGTAACACCATGATAGATTTTAAGTTTGTTTTAAAACAAGTTCGGCAGAATAACTTTGAAGAAAAGAAAGCTACTTACATGCATAACAATCTTGTTGGTGCTGCAGAAGAGAAAATTTAACATGACAATAAATTTAAAAACATACAGGTAATTGCTCAGTGATAGCACCTTGATAGAAAAAAAAAAAAAACTAAGCCCATAGTATGGCCACAAAGTCTTCATCTGGGACAAAGAACAAATAAAAACCAACAAACCATAAAAAAAATTAAATAAGACATGATGTAAAACAGCGATACAATTCAGTTTGAGCTGGCAGCCATTACCAGGAAGTGAGTGTTTTGAGTCACAGCATGTCATCTGTGAAAAAAAGTCTATCACACAATAAATGATCAATATGATTTCATGTAGAATTCCTTGACATGTGACCATTGTTCAGGTACCAATTTTATTGTAGGAGTGGAGTGTAAGCCTTGTAGTTCTTCAACTTTTGACAACTGTTCAACTAGGTCACAGGAGCATGGTGTATTCCCCTGTAATTATTTGAGTTATGGGCGTTGTTCAATTAGGTCACAGAAGTAAGGTTTACAACCTCTTTTTAAACATAAACAAATCAAAACAAAGATAATACTAACCGACCAAACAAGAAGTGAATAAAAACCAAATTTAGAGGGTGTGGCAATAGAGCAGGTCACAAACTTCAAGCATCTGGGTTCCAGAATTGACAACAATAGCGACTGCTCAAAGGAAATTAGAAGGAGATTGACAATAGCAATGCAGAGACTACACAACTTGAGGAAACTATAGCAGAATATCAGCAAACCAACAAAAGTGAAAATTTTGAGAACCTGTGTTTTCCCTGTGACAGCATACTTATGCGAAAGAATGGACAGTTACCAAAATCTCAAGGAAGAGAATCGAGTCATTCAAGTTGAAATATTATAGAATGGTCCTCAGAATACCATGGGCCGAAAAAAAAAAGAAGAATGCAGACATTTGACAAGAGTTGGGAGAAGTGGTTCATAAATTTCACCATGACCAGAAAATTGTAACACTTTGGCCACATCAAAAGACACAATGGTCTTGAGTGAATAGTAATGGAAGGTATGGTGCCGACAAGAGAGATTGAGGCAGACTAAGAAGGCGATGGTACCAAGATGTCAAGGAATAGTTGGGCATGACTCTGGAGCAGGTTGGAGATTTGGCAAGCGATGGAGTTTCTTTCAGATGGACTGTGATGGGAGCAACGTTCTGTAAGGGACATGCTACATGAAAATGATAAGTAAGGTGTGATGACTTCTGACCATCATTCAATTAGGTCACTGGAGTAAGGTGCAATCACCTGTAATTATTTGATTTATGGCGGCTGTTTAATTAGGTCACAGAAGTGGGGTGTAATCACCTGTAATTCTTCAACATATGAGCATTGGACAAAAATAAGATGGCCACGCTCTCGACTCGCTCCGGTGTTTGTGTCGTTTTCTGATGTTTGGTGGTTCCTCTTCAGATTATATTTCACAACTCCTTCACCAGGTGGTATCCAGGACTTTATTCTGTGGAATTGATGTGCTTTCGATTGGTTATCCTGTTTATTATGCTGCATTTCATGCCTGGCTCAAGCCGTGGGAGACCAGTCCATGACGGAGTTCAACGTTCCACTTAACTGCACACCAAAGAATTCAGTTCAGGTTATTACTACTCAAGGACTTTTCTGCTCGGACTGAAGCCGACTTCCTCCTATCCGCCCCTCCCTCGCGACCCTTATTCCAAGGCAGCGGAGTACACAGCTTCACATGGGTAGTCTGTTTGGATTTAGGTCGACACGCTATGCATGAACACAGCCTCAGCAGTTGGATGTGGTAGTGGTCGATCGACGAAACAGGACTTTAATGCGAAATTATTATTACAGACATTGTTTAATTAGGTCACAAGAGTGGGGTGTAATAACCTATAATTCTTTGACCTACAGGCATTGTTCAATTAGGTTACAAGAATGAGGTGTAATCACCGGAGTGGGGTGTAGTCACCTGTAATTCTTCGACTTATTACTGTTGTTCAGCAACCAATTAGGTTGCAGATGTCTCCATAATATATTTCTATCCTACAAAGAAAAGAATCATACCTTGCTGCAGTCAGTGGACCTGGCCGATCCCGGTGGTACGGAGAATAAGCGCCAGGCTTTGGTGTGTAGGCGGCTGTCTCTACCTGGCCCAGCCAATCATCATATACATCTTCCATTTGACGGTCGGCTTCGTCGATAACCTGAGGGATTAAGTAATCTCTTAATGCTAATATTCTACAGCAGGTTTCATTACAACAAAAACTAAAGTAAAGATATAGACCCAAGTGCTGTCATAGTCAGGCGTGGAATAGATGTCGATGGAGCAACTTATCCATGCATTGTCCTACCAAGATTCAAAAACTTTCATCCATAACTAGTACAACTGACAATGGAAGAAAGGCATAGAAGTGAGAAATAGATCTGAACCAATCCATCAACTCCACAGATACCAACATCTTTCACCTGAAAACAGGCCACTGCAGACTATTGGGTCACCTACATCGGCTCGAGATATCACGCACAAATGACTGCCCATGTGGAGTTGGAGTCTAGACCCCTGAACACATCCCACCAGACTGCCCAATATACAGAAACCTACTATGCCATGCTTGGCCAGAGGGAGCCGAGGTGATGCAGAAGCTGTGGGGCTGCCTCTGAGATCTGGTGAAAAATGTGTACTTCGTCCTAGCGATGTGGCTACAGACCTAGCATGACCAAAAAGTCTGAATGCAGAAGAAGCAACCCTATAATTTTTCACTTTCGTGTCTTACCTCTCAGCTATAATGAACTCTGTTCGTTAGTCCTCATTATTGAGCCCTGGAATTCCACACATACAAATTTAATACTCACTAGAAATCGTAAATGTGTGAGGTCGAATCCTTCAGTACGTTGGAGGTGATCCAGCAATCTGCCTCTGGTCGCTATGATGATGTCAGCCAAGCTGGCCCATTTCTCTGAGATATCTGCATGGGGCCTATAAATAGAATACAATTATGACATAAACACACAGTTCAATCAATCAAAACCTTGCAACTCCCTGCAGTGCATAGGTCTTCAACAAATATATACCAAGTTCTTCTGTCTTGTGGCATCCTTTCTAACTCAGTCATGTCTGCAAATGAAGTTACATAAACAATATTCTTGAGTGTACTTTCCATAGGTCTATGTTTGCCATACCCTCCAGCCACCCAAAGACATTTGTCGACGAACGTCTGCAGTCGAAATGTGATTCCGTTAATCACATGCAATGTTTCCGAGCCATACAGCAGTGCCAACTTTACATTTGTATTAAACAGCCTCTTATTTGAATGGCAGGTGAATACATTTTTAGACATATACAGGAAATGCCTCATCAGTGAAGTATCAATAAATATTCTCAGCTAAGCAGATGACACAGTTCTGCTGGCTGAAAGTCTTAGTGGGCCTGTATTTCTACAGTAGCAAATGTCACTGCGCAGGTACCAGCTTTGGCGTGACCTGGATGTAGCTGGGAGGAGGATTTCCTGCTTAGCAGGCTAGGCTCGAGCAGCTTATTACTCCGCTGCGTTAGGACTTCTTTTTCTTTTTCTTCGTATGCTGTCAGACGTCAACCTGAATTTGTTTGAAAAAAGTAGCGGTCATCCTGAGGCTGTCGACACTGCCCTAGAGCTTATCTAGTGATGGCACTGATGATGGCCACATGTGCTTTCTCTGGTCCTCGTATGTCAAGCAATTTTAGACTGCTACTTACATTGGATGGACAAAGATACAGAAGACAAACAAAAAAATAGGGGCATGTTCTAGTCATCTCATTAGGTTCAACAAAATATTAAAAAGACCACTCCTGAGATAATACATTTCACAATGATGATGGTTGATTATGATGATCTTGATAATGTTGGTTATGATGATGTTAATAATGGTGTCTATGATGATGTTAATAATGGTGTCTATGATGATGTTAATAATGTTGTCTATGATGATGATGGTTATAATGTTGTTAATAATGTTGTCTATGATGATATTAATAATGTTGTATATGATGATGTTGGTTATGATGATGTTAATAATTTTGTCTATGATGATGTTGATAATGTTGTCTATGATGATGTTGATAATGTTGTCTATGATGATGTTGATAATGTTGTCTATGATGATGTTGATAATGTTGTCTATGATGATGTTGATAATGTTGGCTCTGATGATGTTGATAATGTTGTCTATGATGATGTTGATAATGTTGTCTATGATGATCTTGATAATGGTGTCTATAATGATGTTGATAATGTCATCTATGATGATGTTGATAATGTTGTCTATGGTGATGTTGATAATGGTGTCTATGGTGATGTTGATAATGTTGTCTATGATGATCTTGATAATGTTGTCTATGATGATGTTGATAATGGTGTCTATGATGATGTTGATAATGTTGTCTATGATGATCTTGATAATGTTGTCTATGATGATCTTGATAATGTTGTCTATGATGATCTTGATAATGTTGTCTATGATGATCTTGATAATGTTGTCTATGATGATCTTGATAATGGTGTCTATGATGATGTTGATAATGTTGTCTATGATGATGTTGATAATGTTGTCTATGATGATGTTGATAATGTTGTCTATGATGGTCTTGATTATGTTGTCTATGATGATGTTGATAATGTTGTCTATGATGATGTTGATAATGGTGTCTATGATGATGTTGATAATGGTGTCTATGATGATGTTGATAATGTTGTCTATGATGATGTTGATAATGTTGTCTATAATGATCTTGATAATGTTGTTTATGATGATGTTGATAATGGTGTCTATGATGATGTTGATAATGTTGTCTATGATGATGTTGATAATGTTGTCTATGATGATCTTGATAATATTGTCTATGATGATCTTGATAATGTTGATAATGGTGTCTATGATGATGTTGTCTATGATGATCTTGATAATGGTGTCTATGATGATGTTGATAAATGTTGTCTATGATGATGTTGATAATGTTGTCTATGTTGATCTTGATAATATTGTCTATGATGATGTTGTCTATGATGATCTTGATAATGTTGTCTATGATGATGTTGATAATGTTGTCTATGATGATGTTGATAATGTTGTCTATGATGATGTTGATAATGGTGTCTATGATGATGTTGATAATGGTGTCTATGATGATGTTGATAATGTTGTCTATGATGATGTTGATAATGTTGTCTATGATGATGTTGATAATGTCTATGATGATGTTGATAATGTTGTCTATGATGATGTTGACAATGGTGTCTATGATGATGTTGATAATGTTGTCTATGATGATGTTGATAATGTTGTCTATGATGATCTTGATAATATTGTCTATGATGATCTTGATAATGTTGATAATGGTGTCTATGATGATGTTGTCTATGATGATCTTGATAATGTTGATAATGGTGTCTATGATGATGTTGATAAATGTTGTCTATGATGATGTTGATAATGTTGTCTATGTTGATCTTGATAATATTGTCTATGATGATGTTGTCTATGATGATCTTGATAATGTTGTCTATGATGATGTTGATAATGTTGTCTATGATGATGTTGATAATGTTGTCTATGATGATGTTGATAATGGTGTCTATGATGATGTTGATAATGTTGGCTGTGATGATCATGATAATGTTGGCTATGATGCTGTTGATTATGATGATAATGTTGATTATAATGATGATGAGATGACCCCCACTGAAATAATACATCTTCTTTGTTACAGGCTTCCTGCAAGAAGTCCAACTGCAGTGGTTATCCCATGGACCAAAAAATGGTGGACAATGCTACAAGTATTTACCTTTCTCTGACAAGCTTGACTTGTTCCGAGTGAAAATCCTTCTTTCCGGCTAGCAACACGACCTGTAGACAAACAGACGACATGGCAAAATGTCTTTCCTAATATCATCATCAATAATAATAACTTTGCAAATGAAAAAAATATGAGAACTTTCACCTTCCTCACATGTCATTAAAGGCAACTAAAGAGGGTTGCTAGCAGCCTCATCATGTAAACAGACATTGTCATTTTAATCAGTCACTGCAAAATCTTGAATACAAGCTTCCAGCTGCAGTGCTGATCTATACTTTCACATTGGAGCAAAATGGTTTTGTTGTTGTTCTTGTTGTTGAATGTCAACAGTGAGTATGATTACTCTTTTGTGCACCGTGGAAAGGGCGTTAAGTGGTGGGTCGAAGTAGCTTTCCTTACATCCTGAGCATGCTTGCTAATGAAGGTGGAGCCAGGTCTCCTGGCTTGACTTTATCTACGTGTCGCTCACTACTAAGGGGATCACACAATTCCCCACCTCGTTAGCCAGGCTGCCAAGAAGAACAGCCTGTATATTCTATCTAATCCTGACTAACATGTCTGATCTGCATGTTCTGCCTGACCAGACGTTAGTATCTATCTTCTCCCGGAAGCGAGAAGTTGAGTGATTGCAGATGTTTAAAGACAGGCTTACTTTACAAGAGGCCAGTTGAAGTTATGACATATGTTTCACATTGGGAAGAAAATGTGAGTTTCTTTCTTCTTGGATTAAGTATACAAAAATGTATTTAAAAAAAATGTCATACAACATTTTCCCATTGCTGGGTTAGTCGAGGGGGTTTGAAGACTGAGGACTACAGACAGCTTCACCACTGCTGTTGCCACGTCGTGTGCTGGGTATGTTTATTTATTTCACCCAAAACAGAAAAACAACATATGCCATACCGGGGATTCGAACCGCTGCCCTCCTTGTCTGCAGGCAGGTCTCGAAACCATTTGGCCACACGCTCCTCGGATTAAGTAAAATTAATCTTTAATTTCTGTCATTATTATTTCCCAGGGGTTAAATAGAGGACCAGGGATCAAGATGCTGAGCAGTGCATGAGCTGCAACGACCCAAAGCTGACTACTAGCGAACCAGAACTGCAAAGACCCTTCAACACCTCCACGCGGTGATCCTGGATAACATACTGCAACAGAGCAGAATGGCTAAGGAGAAGTGATTGAAGGGGGAAGGCTTACACGGTATCCATAAAATGTCTGCCGAAGTCGGATCGAAAGATGCAAATATCAGTGAAGCTGTAATCTATGACACAACGCATTCCATTCTTCGGACAACATCCTACTACTGGTAAAGCCCTTTTCAGGGCTAGGTAGCAGAAGTTTGAGAACAAATGACAAAGAAATAAATGACCCAGCATGCACACTGCATGGTGACTGCCAGACAAGCAACCTTTATTCCTCAACGTATTAAACTCCCTCTTTGAAAAATAGTGCAATTATAGTTACAGTTACACTTTTAAAACCGGCTAATCACAATGTGCATTCATCAGCTTCTAAAAAGAGCCAAATGAGATGGACAGGTCATGTTGTTCACATGCATGATCAGTACCTCCATGAGCAGCTGCTGTACGGCCAGCTCAGAATAAGCAAATGCTTATCAGGGGAACAGAAGAAACGCTGCTTAAAAATGTGACTGAAGAGCTTAAATGTTGATGTCACCTCCTGGGCGATTCTAAAATACAGAACTGTTCCGCACGGAACCACTGTAACCCACCACCAAAGAAAATCACCAAGAGTGACACCTCGAGTGGGGAGAGGCAAAACATACTTTTCAGACACGTTTGTCAGGGTCAGGTAAATATACTGACCAAGACCCTCGCTTCCACGCAGATCTCCCTGGAAACAAGCTGTTTTATGATAGTCTGATCACTGAGGTTGCCCATCGCAAGTGATGATGGTGACATCATCTGACGGTTTTGTCTTGATGATGTAACTAACGCTATGTTTGGATTATAGTGAGGAAGAAACTGCTCTGGTTATCAACCTCTCTGGTCCTGAACTACCTTGAGCCAGTGGCAAGATTTAAGTCAAGACGACTGGAGGTAATTCAGGATGCAGACACCCATCCCTTGAGACCAGAGGTCGCTTTAAATTTATGGAATTTGACGGACCACCATTTCCGGTCATCCTTTTGAAAGGTGAGTGCTTTACCTCTTGACCACAGTGACCGCCCGCAGAAGTGAGCGACACACAGATGAAGCCAAGCACAGCACTACTACCTGGAGGACCCTGGTTCACCTTAATTAAAATGCTCAGGATGTGAGGAAAGATACTACAACCCACTACTTAACGCCCTTTTCATGGCGCACAAAAGAATAAACTTACTCTTTCTGGGCATTCAACAACAACCTAACTCAAGTACGAGTGGCATTCGCAACAGCAACATAGCATGGAGCCCAGAGTAAATCTAAAGTACGATGGGCAGTCATTAAGTAAAAGCAATTTTATTATAAAGTGCATGGAAGAGTATGTGCAATGGAATATCTTATTTCAGGACACAAGATGGCTCTTTAGCAATACTCCATGTAGGGATTGTGATGGTCGAGCAGTATGAACATGTGCAATATAGCGTACAACTTGGCTGCCCCACTGTTGACTTGCACCGTGGAAGAACAATGGGGGTGTTATTTGTTTTGTTTTTTTGTTGCTCAGAGGGCATGAAACCTTCTGAAATCTACAGAAGAATGAAGGTTCAGTATGGAGACAGTTGTTCATAGGTTAGTGTATGAATGAGTAGAAAGATTTCAAAGCTAAAGACAAAACGTCATTGATGAACTGGGGAGTAGGAGACCAGCTACTGGCACAGTGGTATGAAACAGCAGATCGACCAGCTAGTCCATCGTCGCAACAGGTGAGTCATGGTGCTGCACACTAATTGTCTATGGTGACCTCATAGGAAAGTGTCTTGTAGATGGGTACCAAGGCTGCTGTCCAATGGTCACAAGCGTGCATGGCAGATGATTTGTCACGAGCATTTGGACCATCAAGCTCGTGAAGGAGATGTTTTGTTTTTCTCCATAAAACTGTGACAGTCGATGAGTCCTGGCTGCACAATTACAAACCAGAGAGTAAGAGACAGCCGATGCAATGTAAGCACCTGTTTTCTCCTGCTAAAAAAAAAATTTAAAACACAGACTTCCGCTGGTAAAATCATGATGACCATCTTGTGGGATGTTAATGGCCCTATATTGATGCATTTTCAGGAAAGAGGTGAAACAGTGACTAGTGCTTGATACAGTGACACGCTAGCGCATAGGTTGTAGCCCACAATATGATCAAAATGTCGGGGACTTCTCTCCAAAGGAATATTGCTGTTGCACAACGCCTGTCCATAGATTGCTGCAGATACAGTGGAAATTTAAGATCTTGAAACATCCAGCATACAGTCCTAACTTGGTGCCATCATAATTTCACTTGTTTGGACCATTGAAAGAACATTTGCGGAGTCAGAACATTTGCGGAGTCAGAGGTTTGCAGATGATAATGAGGTAATGGAGATGGTACAAAATTGATTAAAGGTCGCACAAAAAATATTTTTTTCTACAGGGCATCCACAAGCTAGTAGACAAAGTGTGTTGCCGAGCACAATGTAAAAAAATAAGACACAAACAATTTATAGTTCTCCCTCTTGTAAAAATGTTATTTACAAAATTGCTGTTACTAAACCTTTACCGGCCCTATGGTGTGTAACAGTTCTAGCCGGAGCATGAGCGTTTAGGGCAGGGGTGATGTGGTCAGCGACTCTGAGAACAAAGGTGCCTAAATGTGTGCCAAGGTCATTCTCCGTCTCGACACCAAGGGAAATTTGGGGGGGGGGTTTTTGGTCGAAAGAATTTGTCTAGTACAGGTATGGGCTAGGAACTGACCACTGGCGTTCCGATTTGGGTAGTGTGGGGTTAGTGCCAGCAGAGCTTGCTGCGACATTTTGAGTGACAAGAATTCAGAGTGATTCGTTCCAATAATAACTAAATGTAGACATATCCAAACTAGAGGATAGCTGGAGCAGACATCCCACAGAGGCCATCGGACAGCTCTGATACTGCTTGAGACTATATAATTCTAAACAAAGTTTAACTCAAGCAGACTGGCCATGGAGAGAGAGAGAGACATAATTTAGCTAGGAGTCTGTTTAGCTCATCGATTTGATAGAAGAGCGATTGATAGGCTGTTTGATGAATGTTAGTGAGATAGAATGGAATACAAGGTGGCTCAACCAGCATGCACCTTTGAGTCTTGGCCAGTCGCTCTATAAGGTGTGTGTTGGGCACCCTGTGCCCAGAAGAGATCTGCATGTGTGTGGTATGTGCAGGACACCTTGTGAACGATGTATGTTCAGAAGGGGCATGCGAGTGTACAGATCGCCTAAGGAGATATCTGGATGTGTGTGAAGGACACCGAGGGAACGATGTATGTTCCAGAATGTGTGTGTACGCCGATCGATTGAGTGTGCGATCACATTTTAGTATCCGCTGAATAAATTGCATGTATATTGTCAAGATCACCCGCCTGAGGGGATCTGAGTGTGAATGAATGCACAGATTACGAACGTGAGGACGAGTTTTTGAGAGAGTGTTGAGGATGCAGATAAGGGGAGGGGAGTGTGCGGCTAGAACTGGGTTGGGGTAGTTCGGAGCAATATTTAATAGCTTATGCTTATAACCGCCGTGTATCTATTTAGATAAGATGCATTTCTTGTGTTTGTAATCTCATTGCACTCACTTTAATAGTTGTATGAATACGATGTAATAAATCTACCACCTGCTGCGTGCTATGTTATTTTTAGATCATGCAGACTTTTCCCCCGTTCCACTGGCCTTGCACGCCGCCAGCTCTACGGTCATCACTTTATCATATATAAACTACGGGGCTAATGCTGTAGTAACGGCTGAACTTACTGCTCTTTTGATTGTAGAGAGTTCCAGCTTCCGTCATGTACGGTTAGACAAAGAAAATGGCTATTTTAAAATTTGTTTTAAATTTTGGAAAGAATTTCTTGTTTTTCGCTTGGGTTTGAAGATTCACTCATTATTGAGAATGGAAGAGTTCCTGCAACAGATCTTTCAAAGGTAGATCTATTTAGTTTGTTTATGTGGATGCCATAATTACGTTTATAGTTGAAGTGACAAGCGTAGCCATGATGGAAAACATTGATAGTAGGCCTAGTAAGTTTTTCCACGAAATTTTGTTGTTGTTGGTAACCAAGGGATGCGTTACCGAGCGAGTCTATATGTTTGTGCTATTTTTCACCACTATCACTCTCATCTTTTTGTATCTCAGAAACAGACATAATAATACCAATAAGTTCTTCATTAATATATGTTATTAAAAACGAAATTAGAGGTTCTCAAAATTAACAACCACGCCAGGGCATGATGTGCTGAAAAATTATGCGATAACATAATTCTGTAAATTGGTAATTAAAAGGTTAATGACTGCCCCTCGCAATTCAGGAACATAAAAATGAGAACAGAATCTTGAGATGAAGACAGACAAAGAAAGTGAAGTTTTACCTTGAGGGCGGTGTCTTGAACATACTGCTGGAACACTCTGTACACTTGGATAGCCAGATCTCTGACCGGAAGGATAACTAGCGCCCTTACATGGGGCACAACTCTGTCTCGGAGAGCCTGTTTATGGAAAGATGCACATTAATTTTGTTTACTTTTTCCTATCAATTGTTATGTATTAACTTTTTATCCTAGGATGTTGTACTTTGGTTTGCACCTAAATACCAAGCGCTTCTGACTTCAGCAAAATTTTTAAAAAACTATATACAGGCCTATTCGATTGTAAATGGTGACACGCAAAACATCACTTGCTTTCAGATTAGACTAAAATAGATTCCTAACACCTGTGTTATGTGTGCTGCTTAGTAGCTGACATTGAGTTTAAAAAAAATAACTTTAAGTATGGTGGAATTTTTGACGCAAGCGCATCTTTCATTTAATGAAGGATCTTCAACAATCGAATGATATTTATGCATGTGGTGAATATGACAAAGTTTCATGCGATGGAATTTGGACTTCAAGAGACAAGAAATGAGAGTTATTTATTAATCAGGACAATGCTAGTGCATCTAGACAACATGTGGATTATCAATACAAGTCTAATTTTAAAATGGATGACATGCTTTAGATAAGATTATGCAACAATTCAAACCTTTAGATAAGATTATGGAACAATTCAAACCTTTAGATACGATTATGCAATAATTCAAACATGTAGATAAGATTATGCAACAATTCATATGTGTGGTGAGCAAGAAATGATTTTAAAACTTCATACTAATATATACACAACGACCCCTGCAGACCACTTTTGTGTATGACAAGGACAAGAATAGCACCACTGCCTTACAGAAAGCATGACTGACTGTGATATGGCATAACACCGGCCATGACTCTGTGGTTTGTTTAGAGCAGCATAGATGGTACCTAACAAGCTGCGGATCTACTTTGCTCTAGTCTTTGAGATTATTAAGATGGACTCACACATCGGTTAATCACCCTTCGCAAGCACTTGTCCCAGCGCAGCGGTCTATTAAGCTGCATGAGCCTAGCCCGCTAGACGGGAAACCCTTCTCCCGACTACATCCAGCTCATAGCAGAGCTGGAATCTGCACAGGGGCATCTGCCCTTGTAGAAGTACAGGTCGATTAAGAACTAAGAAATATATTTTTTATGAATACCTCATTAACAGATAATTTTATTATGTGTCTCTAGATCCAGTAATAATAAATTTAGATCAATATGTCTGCCAAAGACAGATATCTCGAACTGAAAGGTGCAAATATCACAGTCAAGCTGTAAACTGCCAACACAACGCATCCTGTTCTGTGTACTACATCCCGCTACATGCAAAGCCCTGGTCAGAGTTTGGTAGTGGGAGATTGAGAACGACCGCAGAAAAAGATCAATAAGTTTAATATTAATTTATTAAATTTGAAGAAAAAAAACAACACAATTGCCCTATAGTATTGCAGCTTATATTAGGCAGGATTAATGGGCGTGTTTCCCATAAAGGCACGGCCGTATTAGCTCATTAATCTGAACACAAGCAAGGTTGGGCTGTGTGTTGTGCCTCTAACCATCCTGTCAGTTTAGTAAAAACATATGTTTTGACACACACGTGTGGTGTCTTCTTCCTGAGTTTGTTCATCAATTTTTACACCTTTAGACAAATCCCCTTTGACCATTGTTTGGAGCTCCTATCTAACTCCGCATAACTTTGAGTTTAGTGTTGAGTTATTTTGTCAGTGAGTCTTCCTCAACTGGATAAAGAAAAGGTGGTCTTGTAAAACATGCTCTGCAGTTTGTTCGGTTAATACACATGTGCACAGTGATGTAGCAGACAAAACTTGTACATGTGTTTTTTTAGTCTGTTATAACCTGTCCTGAGATGAAGAATGGTTATCTGTCCCTGCCGGTCAAGAGTGTGATAGTCATTTTTGGGTTGGTTCTTAAAATATAACATCATCGAGTTGATGTCCCAAAAAAACAGAACTAGTCGTACAGTGGAATCCGGCCCACTGTGGGATATGTGGAAATGAGAAGGCAGATGAGCTCGCAAAAGCTGGAAGTTACGGAACGCAGACTTGTCATCCACAGAGCTATAAAGAAGCAAAAACACTCATAAAACGATGAAATAGAGAGGCCAGAACAAAGAATAAATGCCAGAAAATTACAGCATAGACTAACTTGATGGGCAGACTTCACTCAGAATGGGACATTGCAGAATTAGGGCCACCTCGACCGAATGAGCCACAGACACTTCCATGTACGATTGTGGGGCACCCAAGCAAACACCAGAACATATCCCGTAGGACTGCCCCACTTATGCAGACTAGGCAGTCTGGCCCAGGGGAGTGACCATGCTCGAAAAGCTGTGGGAAATTAACGAAGACCTGAAACGCAGTCTCCTTCATGAACCTCACTAACTAGAAACACAGCATTAGTTGATCATAGAAGTAGGTTGCTTCTGATCAATACTAGCACCCTGGATAGCTCTCAAAGTATGTGTTTTCACTGTCTTTCTGTTCCCATTCTCCCCATTTTTGTGAGCATTTCTGCTATTTCCTTCCCAGGTACACCACAATGTGATGACAACTACTGAAGTATGATTCATTTACTGGCAGCCACCCTTCTTAGTGCATTCCTTATGTGTGGGAATTTACCATCCTTGAGAGCTTGCCTTGCAGGTCTGTGCCCTCATCATATAAGACCATTGTTATATAAATCACCACCACAAATGGTCAGATACAAGTTTCCTGTAAAGGGGACAGCTGTAGTAGTGGTTGTATGCTTCACAGAGAGCAAGAACGCAAAAGATTAATAAGTTACAACAAAAAGGTCTTCATAAATCAAATTGGAATATCTTGTTAATCTACAAGAATAAGATTGATATTGATGACGGTTGAAGAACTAACTCCAGAGAAGAATGGATCCAGGTATATTCTGATATATCAGCAACCAGATATATTCAGGAGCCTTTTAAAACTCTCAACCATGGTAACCTATATCTAGAAAATTGGACGTCGTGTATAGACATGATAAAACAATGTCGAGCGAAAAGATGATAATACTTAGAGTATAAGTTATTCTAAAAAAATGCTCTTGATAAATACATGAACAATGACATCATGAATGGCACGAATGCTCAGTGGTCTTGAGGTTAGGTGTCCGCCTCGTGTACCGGAGGTCACGAGTTTGAATCACGGTGGAGACCAGGATTTTTTTTGGTGTGGATCTTCTGGTAAAAATTTCCCTGATCTCTGAGCAGGGAGATCGGCTCCCGTGTTCAGTTTCTAACACATTAAAAATTACCTGGCAGTTGGAAATTGAAAAGAGTAGGCTTAATTGCTACTGCTCGGACAAAATTCAAGTTAAAAATCTACCCAAGTTATTTGTATCTTTCCCCAGGTGGTTTGTTAAGAGCAGCTATAGATGGTTATTAACTGGCTGCAGTCCTTCTTAGCTGTAGTGTTTGAGTCTATTAAGATGGACTAACATCTCAGTTAAACCACCCTTCAAGAAACTGATTGTATATAGACTCTGTAGTCTTCTAAACAAGTATAAAGACGTTACGGTATTTTCTGAACTAATGTCCTTCTTGTGATTTGGATATAATTAATTATCTTGCTCTTTTTGTATCAATCTACATAGAACCACCTGTTTCCATTAAGCATTTTGATTCAAATATGGTTCATGGTAAATGTTTTCATTATAACTAATATTTATGTGAAATATTTCTACTTATAACTAAATATTACGTGAAATATTTTCATTGATTATTACCGTTTATGTGAAATTAATAATTTTAAAAAAAAATAGTTTTACCTGAATAATTGGAAGTACAAATGTAAGAGTTTTTCCACTTCCAGTAGGAGCAGAGACGCAGATATCCCGAGGCCGAAACCCTGCATCACCTGCATAGTTGCCAAACTTGCACTGTGCCAGCAGCTCAGGTATCACCGCCCATTGAACTGTTGGGAGAAACATGAAGGACAATAAAGATTAAACAAAACCAAAATAAAGATCATTTAATGTCTCAGAATTAAGGGTTGGCTGTGATGTGTGGCAATCGGTGGAACTCAGGGAATCTATGTGGCAATCAGAGAAACCCAGGGAATTTATGTGGCAATCAGTGAATCTATATAGCAATCAGTGGAACTCAGGGAATCTTTGTGGCAATCAGTCGAACCCAGGGAATCTATGTGATAATCAGAGGAAGCAAGGAAATCTATGTTGCAGTCAAGTCAGAGGAAGCAAGGAAATCTATGTTGCAGTCAAGTCAGAGGAAGCAAGGAAATCTATGTTGCAGTCAAGTCAGAGGAAGCAAGGAAATCTATGTTGCAGTCAAGTCAGAGGAAGCAAGGAAATCTATGTTGCAGTCAAGTCAGGGGAAGAAAGGAAATCTATGTTGCAGTCAAGTCAGGGGAAGAAAGGAAATTTATGTTGCAGTCAAGTCAGGGGAAGCAAGGAAATCTATGTTGCAGTCAAGTCAGGGGAAGAAAGGAAATCTATGTTGCAGTCAAGTCAGGGGAAGCAAGGAAATCTATGTTGCAGTCAAGTCAGGGGAAGAAAGGAAATCTATGTGGCAGTCAGTGGAACCAAAAAAATCAGTGTGACAACAGGCAATAAATGGAACAGATATGCTTCTTCTTCGTCGTTCTCAAACTGCTAACAAGCCTTGAAAAGGGCTTTGCAAGTAGCAGGATGTAGTTCGGAGAACGGAATACATTGTCTTAGTTTACAGCTTGACTGCAACATTTGCACATTTCGATCAGACACACCTACTTCAGAATGAACAGATAATATATGTCTAGTAGCAATCAATGGAAACGATACAGTCTACCCCTAATGATAATAAGCTGAAACAAAGAAATTTATATCTTCTTCTTCGACCTGAAAAGGACATATTGTTACGTTGTGTCATAGTTTACAGGGAGGCTGCGATATTTGTGCCTTTTCCAAAGCTGTAACCTGTAGGCAGAATAACGACTTGGTCAGCCCTGATTCATTGACCCTGACGCAAGCAACAGTACTGAGTAAACTGGCTGCTGTAAACTCATTCACTGTGTAAATTTATATCTAATGACAATCAGTGAAACTATGTCTAATGACATCAGTGGACCCAATACAGTTCATGTCTAATGACATCAGTGGAACCGATAGAGTCTATGTCTGATCACAATCAGTAGAACCAATACTGTCTAAGTCTACTGACATCAGTGGAACCAATACTGTCTAGTCTACTGACATCAGTGGAACCAATACTGTCTAAGTCTACTGACAATCAGTGAAACCAATACTGTCTAGTCTGATGACAATCAGTGGAACCGATAAAGTCTATATATAATAACCATGACCAGCGTAACAGGAAATTAAAGAGAGATGGTCATGCCGAAGACGGATGTGCCGGACCGAAAGGTGCAAATATCGCAGTCAAGCTGTAAACTAGCGACATTGCATTCCGTTCTCCGGACTACATCCTGCTACTTACAAAGCGCCGTACAGGGCTTGGTAGAGGGAGATTGAGAGCGAACGCAGAAGAGGAAGAAGAAAAGAGAGATGGTAGGGATGGATATGACATGCTATGGATTGGAATCCAGAGGGATAGAGGCAGATGGGAGGGACAGGAAACACCTATCGAGGAGTGGTTGTGGTGGTAGTCAGTTCAATCAAAGTCTCATGGGCGGAATTTGAGAAAAAAGCATGCAATGGGAACTGTAGAGCATCTGTTGCGCCCCTATGTTTTGTGGGATACAAGAAGGATAAATGATAATGCATACACACACATACCAGGAAAACAGTTGTCAAATCCATTAGCCTTCACCTTGAGTACCAGATCAGGATCTAGGGATGCAATGCTGGAGAAGTCATGCACTTCCTCCTCTCTGATCAGGACTGGGAGCCTCAGCCAATCAGGTAGAACTCTTTCCACCTGTACAAAGTAAAGGATCATTTATTAATTACTTGCTCAGATGAGCTATAGACAGTTGCTGGAACACAGTTTAATTGGATATACAACTTATGATGAGGTTGCTACCAGCAGCAACAGCCGAAGGGGATGATGAAACAAGCGAGAAGCAGAGAATCCAGATCACCTGATACAAGTAGAACTTCCCTATCTTTTGCTCACAAATAACCACGTTCATTTCTCTGGCTTTTCTCATCACCATACAGATGGCCCAGGACAGGAGAACTTGTGTACTTGTTGAATACTTGTGCTCCAGAGGGAGCTGACAAGTTTTGATTTGATGAATAATATCCAGGTCTTATTTGAGGACACGGTTGATCTTAAACTAAGGACGACTGGTTATGATGATGTGCATATCCTCTGTGTCGTTCAGGATAATCAGTTCTTGGTTAGTGATCTACCAAGTGATGCACTTGTGCACCTTCACTTACACACACACGCACTCTTACACAACTCTAACACGCACCCTCTCAGGATTAGGCCCTTCTATTGCTCTTTGGTTTAGGTTGACCACTGAGATTGGCCTAACTTTCATAGGTATATACAGACACACATATGCATCCAAGCACTGGTTAATACATCGTGATATCGCCTAAAAACTACAGACTGGGTAGAAAGGCGTGTGCCTCAGCCAGTAAGAATACAGAGAGGCAAATCTTTTACAACAACAACAAAAAAAACCATTTGTGCACATGCTCGATTTAACCCACATTTTCAGATGAAATATACAATGTGCACCATAATTTATCAACAATTAAAAAAATTAAACATTAGTCATTTTTATTTTGCGTTTGCCTTATTTCTCTATTCCTCAAGGCGGTGTGCATTACACTATGTTATTATTTTACGCCTATCGGCCCAGCGCATCCAAAATTAGCACGCATTTTATGTAAGGGTCTGCTTCCTCCTGTATTTTCTATGGGTTTGCTTGCCCATGTTAACGGCCGGTGCTGTGATTGGTCAGTGAACCCAGCACCTTCGGCTTATGAGCCATGTCACTTAACTACTAGCCTACTCCCCCCCCCCCCCCCCCCCTAAATGTATGGGTAGTAACAAACAGAAATAGGTACACAACATCTACATTTTAGGTATTTTGGACTTCCTCATCATCACTATCAGTAGAAAGAAGCTAATCTAGTGTTGTTGAGTCAAATCCATTGTTGGTGCCCTCGTATTAAATATTGCCATCATTTTCATCGTTGACACCTGTTCATTCTCCCACAAAACTTCGTCTTTGCCGTCGTCAAGTCTATTTGAGGAATCCTTGTTGAATTATAGTCTTTTCTAATTCCTTCCAAGCAGCAAGTACTCACTCTATGATATCTGTTAGAGTCGGTTGATGCATGAAGCCACCAGGATAATTTGTGTGATTAACGTCGCTTAACCCTGCATGTCATTGACGACATCTTCTTCTTCTGCATTTGTTCTTAATCTTCTGTTACCAAGCCCTGAACAGGGCTTTCCAAGTAGCAGAATGCAGTCCGGAGAACGGAATGTGTTGTGTTGCTAGTTTACAGCTTGACTGTGATATTTGCACCTTTCGGTCCGACACATCCGTCGTCGGCAGCAGGCATTTTTTTAGTATCAGGATAGCCTTCCCTCTTCAATCCATTCTCCTTAGCCAGCCTGTTATCCAGGATCACCCCGTGGAGGTGTAGAAGGGTCTTGGCAGCTCTGCTTCGCTGGCCCTGACGCTAGTATTCAGCTATAGGTCACTGACTGCTGCAGCTCATGCGTTGCTCAGCATCTTGATCCATACAGTCGTGTCATGCCACCTGGAATTATAGCCAGATCAGATTTGATTTTCTTCACTGAAGACCAAGAGTGTAAATGAGTTTCGCAACAATTGCAGACGCATAAGAAAACATACGGCACATTCAATTTTGCGCCATTTTCATTGTCAATATGCAAAAACCTTTCCAATGTAGGTTACTTTCTGTATAGAAAATGACTGACATATTATTTTAGTACTCGTGTAAAATACCCACTCGAGTTTTAGTGGGCCAAACTAAGTAAAAATTGTGTGCATAATACACGAGATTTTATGGGGTAATACTTTTCCATGAAACTTTATGGTGAATTACTTAAGAATTGAAATAAAATAAAAATTGAACAACACCTACCTTCTTCTTATCCTTTGCTTTAAACTCCCCAAGTACCGTGAAACCACCAACATCTTTAGGCCCCTCAAACTCTTCTTCTTCCTCCTCTAGCTTATCTGCTTCTTCTTCTTCACTGACCAAAATTTCTTCTTCTGACTCCATGACCACACTGTTTTCTTCCTGAGTTGTTGAATCTACTTTATTGCCACCAAGAGGCTTATTTTTCTTTTTTCCTGTTTTCTTCTTCGCCATAGTATGTAGAGTGTTGACTGAAAAAATAACAAGACAATTCAAAATGAGGCCTGCTTATAGATAAGAGCATCTGATTAGAGTAGTGGTAGACACTAGTGTATCCCGGTAAAGGTACAGGGTTTAACTGCCGTTACTGGCATGTTCCAGTCAACTCAGCTTAGGTGCATGTTAGGGAAGAAAAGGCAGCAAGGAAGGAAACTGGCCACCCCACCTAAACAAGTTGAGGTCTCATACAATGAAGTCTCTAACATTTTATCCATATCAGTGTCTGCTATAGGAGACACCTTCACCGTATCTATATATCAACGGGAAAAGAACATCATTAATGACTTCGTCACTCCTTTTCTACCCTAGGATATAAAGTACAGGTTTACCAGAGAGAAGTTCATACATTTCTTCTTCTTCTTGCTTGTTCATCTTCAGACCTCGACTTCAGGCTCCATGCACTTTCATAAGCTTCTCATAGAAGGACACTGGCGTTTGCCAAATGCTACTTCTTTTTGTCGGTAGATGATGGGCAGAACAAAAAAACGTGTTCTGCTGTCATGATTGCTGCGCGGAGGTCCGTAGTGCCAATATTGAACATATTGTATAGATGACATCTCAGCCTGTGTCCTGTGCGTAGCTGGAGAATGATCACCTGATCTCACCTGGAGAGTTGATGGTAGGCATAATTTTCTATGTAGCCAGGGTGGTCTTTTTCCATTTCGCTCTGTACGTAGCCCTGATGACTGTCTCATCATATCTGGCTGCTGTATCACTCTGCTGCAGTGTTCCTCCCTCTCTGGCAAGTCTGTCTGCCTCCTCCTTGCCTGAAATGTTGCAGTGGGCAGGTATCCACTGGACTATGCTTTTTTTATGAAACACTGGGACAGGGACAGACCAATTCCATTGGTTGGTTTTCTTTCTTCTAACCCGATTTAATTCTAGTCCTTGGTCTCTTAGGGAATGTCTTATGTTGCCCCTCCAGCAGACTTGGGGTTATCCTAGGGGTGGTCTGGATTCATGGCTTTTGGCTTCCCATGCTTGTTGTGGTAGTTGGGTCTTCTTTCAACATCATCATGTAGCATGTCCTTTGCCAAACAACGCTCTCATCACAGCCACCTTGTATAATTATTGATCTTTAGTCGGTTCTCCTGCTTTGAAATGGTCAATGTATTTAAGTTTTCTACATGTGATGCTCCTTACCAGCCAATTTTGTTCTACATTCTGCTCTTTTAGCACATTTATATTCACTGTCCGTGGTAATCAGAGACGTTTCCTGTAGTATTTTAGATGATAAGATTAGTTTTCTTCCTGTAGCATCTTAGATGAAAAGATTAAGTTTCTTTCCTGTTTCCTGTAGCATCTTAGATGAAAAGTTTAAGTTTTCTTGCTAAGTGTTTGTATGATTATCCATGTTCCGCATCCCTATGTTGCCATAAGAAAGATGCATGTCTTCAGAATTTCTGTTATTTTGTTCATGTCCTGCCATGTTTCATATTTTATTTAACCTTCATATTGTCATGCCATTCTTCTCGTTTCTTTTTGGAAGTCTCCATTGATTGTGCTGATAATGGAGCTGAGATATTCTAAACTTGTGACATTTTCTCCTTAATTTTCTAGAGCTGCTTTAGATATTTTTTGTTTTGCCGGCGGTCATTACCTTAATTTTACTCATGTTAAGGTAGAGATTTTTGTCTTAAGCTATGTTGTTTAACAGACAGGACCATCTGTTCAAGCCCCTCTGCCCGTTTAAGGTCTTCTTTCCTTTTGCAGCTACAATCAACCTACCATACCATCTTAATTTGTTGTTTATTTCGTAACTACTTGTGATTAGTTGTTCACTCTTGATGATCTTTTTCTGGTAGCAGATTGTAATGAGGTTCTTATATATAAAGGGTGTAATGAGTGTAGACCTCTGACATTTCTTTGCAAAAGTAGCAATGCAAGTTCTCAGTAAGCTCAACACTAGTACTGACAAGGTTTACAAATCACCATAGTGTCCATTGTTGAGTTTGCCACTCAAGTCTGAGGTGGTTGGGTTTCAAGATTTAAGACGTATCGCCAATCTGGTTATTAATAATATTATTAAACTTAACCCGTATTCACTGCTAGTTACTAGTAGTAGTTAGTACTACACTGTTGTACGACTTTATTACAATAGCTGGGGTAGTCGGGGGATTTTTAGTCTGAGTACTACAGGCTGCTTTGCCACGCCGTGTGCTGGCTGTTTGTTTATTTCACCCTCAACAGAAAAATAACAATGTATTGATACTGATAGACTTCTTACCCTCCTTTTAAGTTTGTGCACGTTCTCCAACTAACAATCACAATGTAATGTAAATATTAAGAGTAAGTGCAAAAGTCTACTCTACTGTCACTTGACTAGTGTTACTTAACAATAACTGTACACACGTTCACTTCAGTGTCATCGAGTATGACTATGAATTTGAGTATCAAATAATATTGATTAAAACACAAAATTAAATTAGATTCATTTCAATATTCAATCATTTCAAAATGCGTGCGTTTCGCCGTTTGAAAGTTTCTAAAGTACTAGCTAGTGGCCATAAGGACCAGTGACCAGTCCAATTCGGACCAATCATCCGATGCAGTGTGAGTGAGTTTCAGTTAGTGAGTTTACTTGCCCAGACAACAGTCGGACACTCACACTGACACTCTGCAACTGACTACTTACTTACTACTACTAGTGTACTACTAGTACTAGTAATTCACTTTTACTTCTATCTTTAAAGTTAAAGACCAAACATAAGACAAATGCCTGAGAATGGCGACGGGTGATCAGTAAATGAGTACAGTATCTTAATCTTTAAGTTTAACTTTAAGTTAACTAAAGTAATAATTATAACTAAAGTTAAAGTATCTATCATCTCACTGATCACTATTCTCAATTCTGTATTCACTCAATCACTGATTCACTCATGCAGCGGCTGGACAATAATCACAATGAACAATGTCACGAGTCGGAGACAATCAATTGCAAGACAGTAACGATTCCAGATTTTAAAATTAACCCAAATTGTTTCAAAGGAACTGATAAACGAATAAGACATCTATATTTTACATGATTCTATTTTGTTTTATAAAATACCTCACGTGGACAGACAAGCTTGTTTACAATATACTTCGTTTCGAATTATATCCGGCAGTAGTTTTGTACTAGATGAACGAGTGCAATAAAATATAGATCACAATATTATGGTCCATTCTTCCTTCCGTTTCGTCTGCTTGTTGTTTGATGCAAGCAATTGATAGCTTTACGTGCCTTAATTGTTGATGCTGTTGTGAATGCCCCCATTGAATGTCAAAAACTAGTGCTTGGATGCATGTGTAACTGTGTGTACCTAACCTAGTGTTTCCGTGATGCAAAGGTGTTTCGTGTCATTTGATGATCCTCTCGATTTGATGATCCTCTCGTTGTTCTTTGTCATTTGATGATCATCTCGTTGTGCCTCGTCATTTGATGATCCTCTCATTATTCCTCGTCATTTGATGATCCTCTCGTTGTTCCTCGTCATTTGATGATCCTCTCGTTGTTCTTTGTCATTTGATGATCCTCTCGTTGTTCCTCGTCATTTGATGATCCTCTCGTTGTTCTTTGTCATTTGATGATCCTCTCGTTGTTCCTCGTCATTTGATGATCCTCTCATTGTTCCTCGTCATTTGATGACCCTCTCGTTGTTCCTCGCCATTTGATGATCCTCTCGCTGTTCCTCGTAGATAGGTAGTTGCTATTTTCCTTTTCCTTCTTTTCTTTGGTGTACCCTGCGGGGCTTCGGAGGCAAAATATGGACAATTATTTTCCTGGGACCATTTTGGGACCATGTATATTTATTTTTCTACCCTAATTGATTTATTTATTTAATTATTTTTTTTTTATTTTCAATTTTTACATTTTTTGTTTGTTTGTTTTGTTTTAAATATTCAAATCCTCATCATATATTTACAAAACATTGTGAAGATTTAATGTAGTGAGGTGTAAAACAAGGATGAATGAAATGGAATGATTATGAAAGATGATAAAATATATATACTGTATACATAAGAATGAATTGTACAATATTGAAAAGGTAAATTAAATGATTTAAGTTTTCCTCCTGTGTTGACATCCTTCCGTCTGGTCTTGAGGCACATCTGTGTTGATTTCCTTCCGTCTGGTCTTGAGGCACATCTGTGTTGATTTCCTTCCGTTTGGTCTTGAGGCACATCTGTGTTTACTTCCTTCTGTCTGGTCTTGAGGCACATCTGTGTTGACTTCCTTCCGTCTGGTCTTGAGGGCCATCTGTGTTGACTTCCTTCCGTCTGGTCTTGAGGCACATCTGTGTTTACTTCCTTCCGTCTGGTCTTGAGGCACATCTGTGTTGACTTCCTTCCGTCTGGTCTTGAGGCCCATCTGTGTTGACTTCCTTCCGTCTGGTCTTGAGGCACATCTGTGTTTACTTCCTTCCGTCTGGTCTTGAGGCACATCTGTGTTGACTTCCTTCCGTCTGGTCTTGAGGCCCATCTGTGTTGACTTCCTTCTTTCTGGTCTTGAGGGACATCTGTGTTAACTTCCTTCCGTCTGGTCTTGAGGCCCATCTGTGTTGACTTCCTTCCGTCTGGTCTTGATGCACATCTACGTTGACTTCCTTCCGTCTGGTATTGAGGCCCATCTGTGTTGACTTCCTTCCGTCTGATCTTAATGCACATCTGTGTTGACTTCTTTCCGCCTGGTCTTGGTGTTTAGGCTTTTATCACTGTTCTCACATATTTTTTCTTCGCAAATGTTTCCCAACTTGAAAGCGATTTTCTGACTTTCGTGGGCCACTTGTAGATAATCTGTTGCACTTGGGCCCTCCAACTCCCACAGCTAATTAGGCGTTGAATGTGTGGAAGGCTCAGAAATAAAATACAATAAAATATCCAAAAAAATAAAATATAAATAATATCTTCTTCTTCTTCTTCTTTGCGTTCGGTTTCGTATGCTCGTTTTATGCCGCCACATGGGCCACCTCCATGAAGTGATAAGTCAGTCGCAGGTCCTCAATGGTTCCCCACAGTTTGTCTTGTATGTTTCTTTCTTCGGGCCAGGTCTTCTCGCAGAGCTTTGGTGCAGTGGACATGTTTGCAGGATGTAGTATAAAGTATATTAATTATAAATAATATATAGGGGTGGGATCAAGATGCTGAGCAGTGCATGAGCTGAAGTTGTCAGCGACTCATAGCTGACTGCTAGCGTCAGGGCCAGCGAACCAAAGCTGCGAAGACCCTTCTACACCTCCATGCGGTGATCCTGGATAACAGGCTGCAGCAGGGCAGACTGGCTAAGGAGAAGGGGTCGGAGAAGGAATGCTAACCCAGTACTAAAAAAAAATGCTTGCTGAAGTCGGATGTGTTGGACCGAAAGGTGCAAATATCGCAGCCAAGCTGTAAACTACGACACAACGCATTCCGTTCTCTGGACTACATTCTGCTACTCACCCTTCCAGGGTTTGGTAGTGGGAGATTGAGAACGAACGAAGAAGAAGAAGCAGTATATCGCATCTTTTCTTGGCCTGACGCTGGGGAGCAGCCAACCGGAACGAATGTTAACATGTAGGTCTCGATTTCCGCGACTGGGAACTGAGCGATGTTCGACCAAAAATGGCCATATATTTTTTTACTAAGCGATGCAAAGACCGTGAACAAAATTCATTATAACTTGTAAAATACACCACTCAGATGAATAAATAAACAAATTACTATCAAGCAGGGCGAGAACTTGATCACAGGTAAGAAAGCCGCAAACGCCTTTGTCGATCACTATGCCAGAGCAAACCACATCGAGGTCCCTGCAGATAAGCATACAGACATTAGCGAAGAGCTAAAGGGACACGAAAACATAAATACGGCTCCTGAAGAGCACATGATGGCCAAACTAACCATGCGCGAAATGGAAGAGGCTATGAGAACACTAAAGAAAAGGAAATCTCCCGGAAAAGACGGGATAACAAACGAAATGCTGATGGGGCTGGGCCAAACAGCGAAGAAAAAACTACTATCAGTCCTGAACCAAAGCTGGAAAAGGGGTATTGTACCACAGGCATGGAAAGATGCAATACTGGTACCAGTACCAAAAACAGGAAAGGACAAAACAGATCCGAATGGATACAGGCCCATAAGCCTACTGAGCTGTGTCGGCAAGCTGATGGAACGGATGATAAACACCAGACTGATGTGGCATCTGGAAGAAAAACGAATACTAATTCCACAGCAAGCCGGCTTTAGACAGCACAGATCCACTGAGGACCAGGTCATCCTCATAGCCCAGGAGATAGAAGATGCCTACCAGGCACAGAAACACACAGTAGCTGTTTGGGTGGATCTGGAAAAGGCATTTGACAAAGTCTGGAAGGATGGACTTAGAGTCAAGCTAAGAAGAAGTGATGTCTGTGGGAAGATGTACAAGTGGATCAACCACTACCTCAAACAAAGAACGGCCAGAGTCCAAGTACAAGGGCAGATGAGCAAAAAGGTGACACTCGAGCAGGGAGTACCCCAAGGGGGAGTACTGTCACCCACACTCTTTCTGGTATATATAAACGATATTACAGAGAATATACCAAGAAGAGTCCATAGCTCAATGTTTGCAGACGATCTGGCTATGTGGACCTCTGAAAAGAATCTCACCATAGCAAGAAATCGGATGCAAACGGCCCTAACATCGCTGGAAGAGTGGGCGAACTCATGGCTGGTCAAAATAAACGAGGAGAAAACCACGTGCACAATATTCTCGCTCTCATTAAAACCCCAAAGTACCAAATTAAGCCTAAATGGCAAAATCCTGCAGCCAAACGACAACCCAACCTATCTGGGAGTCACATTTGATCGGCGCATGACATGGAAAAGTCAGATTGAGAGAAACCGAATGAAAGCCAGAGAAAGAATGGCGATCATGAGGAAACTTGCTGGCACAAGCTGGGGAGCAGACGAAGGCATACTAAAGAAACTGTACACTGGAAGAGTGAGACCAGTTCTCGAGTATGGCATTGCGGCATGGACAACAGCAGCGAAGGCGAACTTCGATAAAGTTAACAAACTTCAAAACCAAGCCATGAGAATTATAACAGGTGGCATGAAGTCAACGCCAATTGTAGAACTTGAAAAAATTACAAAACTGCAATCCATGACCGATAGAAGAGACTGCAGAGCCCAGCTGCAGTCAGAGAAACTCCGAAGACTGACGGACCATCCAATGTACCAGAGACTAAACAATTTGGGAAATGGGAAACTAAAGCGGAGAAACTTTGCAGAAATAGCCAAAGCAAAGATGCACGAAGATCCCATAAACGCACTAACAACACCAAAACCCATCACTACTGTACGAAAACCTACTTGGAGGCAGGACATATTTCCAGAGGTGGTAGAAAATATACCAGGTATTGCAAACAAAAACTGCCAGAGTGAAAAAGAAAGGAGAGACACTACCCTAAGCTTCATAACGAAAAGCTACCCAAGCATGGACTGGACCCATGCATACACCGACGGTTCTGTAACAAACACTACACAGAACGGAGGGGCAGGAGCATTCCTGAACCTACCAAATGGCAGAAATATAACACTGTCATTCGCTACTGGTAAGTACACAAGCAATTTCAGAGCAGAGGCAGAGGCACTGAGGGCGGCAGTGGAAGAAATGGTAACACACAGTGAAAATGAGAGCCATATAGTCTTGCTGACAGATGCTCTCGAAGTAGTCACAGCGCTAAAAAGCCAGAAGAACACTGAGCTTAATGACTTAAGAGCAGCACTCTGCAAACTGTGCCAGCAGTCCGCACCAAAAAGGGTGGTGGTACAGTGGGTTCCGTCACACTGCAACATCCTAGGCAACGAGGAGGCAGACAGACTGGCAAAGGAAGGTGCAAGGCTACCACAAACAGATACCAGTATGACGTACGAAGAGTCAAAACGGCTTATCAAAGCCAGATACATGTCCAAATGGGAAACCGAACATACTGGTTACACCAAAAACGATGCCTATTACCAGTTGAACCGAAGAGAGCAGGTCGTTGTCTTCAGACTTCGCACTGGCCACAACAGACTGAGGTACCACCTATTCAACAAACTGAAGATAGGGTGTACCGACGAATGCCCGTGCGGTACTGGTAAAATGACCACTGAACATCTGCTGCAGAACTGCCCGACATACGAGGATCAGAGAGAGCAGATGTGGCCATTGCCAGTGGAACTGCAAGACAAGCTGTATGGTAGTGGCGAGAGTCTCAGGATGACCGCCGCTTTTTTCGAGCAAATAATGGTTACTGTCTGACTGTGTACGCAGAAGAAGAAGAAGAAGATGAATAAATGTTGATAGTAGTCCTCACACATTACGACGGACGAACAACATTACAAACAGCATATTAAAACTTGATTCAGAAAATAAACTTTCGTCTACCTGACGCTTAGTTTCACAAATAAATGGACACAACTAAAGTAGCAGTAACAGTGAACAGATATATATATATATATATATATATATATATATATATATATATATATATATATATATATATATATAGAGAGAGAGAGAGAGAGAGAGATAGAGAGAGAGAGAGCGAGAGAGAGAGAGAGAATGGATAAAGTTCAAATGAAATAGATATAAACGAACGAAATAAGAAGCGAAGAACAAATTCAGGGGAAAGCAGAATACATTATTTAGGTAGACAAAGATACAAACATGTTAATTTGCCTGCATAAAAAGACTGAACTAATTCGAATAATGATCTACCACTTTTGCTGCGTATTTTTCCAGGCATACAATACAATTGTTCAGTCATCTTAAGAGAATGCACTATGATAAACTTCCACTGATGACTTAGAATACAAGATAATATGCCTACAGAACGCGAGGGACGCCGCCTGGCAACTCACAACGATCAGACATCGACACTGATTTACGACGAGCGATAAAATGAACTTAGCTCTGGACAGATGGTATATGTTCCCCGTGTTGATAAGCATTGAATTCTGTTTGATTTTTCCTTGGAATACAAGCTCATAACTGCCGTGTCTATGACACATTATCTGCCTTCTATATGAGACATTATCTGCCTTCTCTGTGAGATATTATCTGCCTTGTCTTGGCGACATTATCTGTCGTATATATGAGATATTATCTGCCTTGTCTGTGACACACTAAATGTCTTGTATATGAGACATTATCTGCCTTGTCTTGGCGACATTATCTGTCGTATATATGAGATATTATCTGCCTTGTCTGTGACACACTAAATGTCTTGTATATGAGACATTATCTGCCTTGTCTTGGCGACATTATCTGTCGTATATATGAGATATTATCTGCCTTGTCTGTGACACACTAAATGTCTTGTATATGAGACATTATCTGCCTTGTCTTGGCGACATTATCTGTCGTATACATGAGATAGTATCTGCCTTGTCTGTGACACACTAAATGTCTTGTATATGAGACATTATCGGTCTCCTCTGTGACACTCCAAATGCCTTGTCTAGGAAACACTATCTGCCTTGTCATTTATAAGAGACTATCTGTCTTTTATAAGACATTATTTGGTTTGTCTTTTATAAGAGACTATATGCTTTGTCTTTTATAAGACATTATTTGGTTTGTCTTTTATAAGAGCCTATCTGTCTTTGTCTTTTATAAGACATTATTTGGTTTGTCTTTTATAAGAGACTATCTGCTTTGTCTTTTATAAGACATTATTTGGTTTGTCTTTTATAAGAGACTATCTGGTTTATCTTTTATAAGAGACTATCTGTCTTTTATAAGACATTATTTGGTTTGTCTTTTATAAGAGACTATCTGGTTTATCTTTTATAAGAGACTATCTGTCTTTTATAAGACATTATTTGGTTTGTCTTTAATAAAAGACTATCTGGTTTGTCTTTTACAAGACATTATTTGGTTTGTCTTTTATAAGAGACTATCTGTCTTTTACAAGACATTATTTGGTTTGTCTTTTATAAGAGACTATCTGCTTTGTCTTTTATAAGACATTATTTGGTTTGTCTTTTATAAAAGACTATCTGGTTTATCTTTTATAAGAGACTATCTGGTTTGTCTTTTACAAGACATTATTTGGTTTGTCTTTTATAAGAGACTATCTGTCTTTTACAAGACATTATTTGGTTTGTCTTTTATAAGAGACTATCTGGTTTGTCTTTTATAAGACATTATTTGGTTTGTCTTTTATAAAAGACTATCTGGTTTATCTTTTATAAGAGACTATCTGGTTTGTCTTTTACAAGACATTATTTGGTTTGTCTTTTATAAGAGACTATCTGGTTTATCTTTTATAAGAGACTATCTGTCTTTTATAGGAGACTATCTGGTTTGTCTTTTATAAGAGACTATCTGGTTTCTCTTTTATAAGACATTATTTGGTTTGTCTTTTATAAAAGACTATCTGGTTTATCTTTTATAAGAGACTATCTGGTTTATCTTTTATAAGAGACTATCTGGTTTGTCTTTTATAAGACATTATTTGGTTTGTCTTTTATAAGAGACTATCTGGTTTGTCTTTTAAATGATATTATCTGGTTTGTCTTTTATAAGACATTATTTGGTTTGTCTTTTATAAGAGACTATCTCGTTTGTCTTTTATAATAGACTATCTCGTTTGTCTTTTATAAGACATTATTTGGTTTGTCTT